>JARHVA010001274.1:3580000-3670000 GCA_037957365.1 Torreya grandis | reverse complement strand
TGATGTACTATTTGTTTATCAACTTACAATTTCTATAATATCATTGAGGGATTTGAAAATTTGGAAGGACAAATGATCAACCTTAAACCTTGTTATGCAAACCCCAAAACCAAGTGCTTTTCAAGTTTATATTCTTAAGATTCACTAATTTATAAGTGCATCAATAAAAACATGCAAGTAGAAAAGAAAGAGATAATAGAGAAACATAAGTGAAGACAACCATCTATTAATGTTGACAATTTAGATTGTAGTAACACACTTAAAATAACAACCATCTATCTTTCCATGTATTTAAATGTATATTTAAATAAACTTCTATTTTTATATGTTACATGTTTTATAATACTTGTAATTAAAAAACTTCAAGAATACTTTATCTATTTTTATATTCAATATATATTTAATTTAAAAAAAATTAGTTGTATATATTACATGTTTTATATTGCTTTTAATAATTAATTAGAAGTAAAAATATTACACAAATAACAATATAAATTTATTATATTGTGATAATATATAATCTTTTCTTAAACAATATATTAATAATACATTTAATTGAAAAAAATATAATAAATTTGTCCCTTAAAATTAAAAATCTTAAACTATAAAATTTCAAAATAACTAATATGAATATAATCCCAATATAAAAACTTAACATTAAATATAATCATGAAAACACTCCCAAATAATTTAGCAATAAAACAAATAACCACATATATAACATATTTCAAAACATAATTGTTGAACCTTTACAAAGAAACTAAAACCATACAAACACCACCCTCTTAATATCTATCCTCATTTTAAAAATCAGAGTACTCCAATCAACGATAAGATTTTGCCTTTCTGTTACCCAAAAAAAACAAAAAAACAAAAAACAGTAACTATTCAAGAAATACAATAAAACCGGCATTAAATTAAATTTTAAACGGTGTCCGAAGAGATAATTCGAAGTGCATGCTTCTGTCCTTGGTGCCGAAAGAGGCATGGCAATTTTGACAGCAAAACAATACGAATTGCTTCTGTGGACGCCTCAGTTTCGTCCACAGCAAGGCAGAGTTTTTTGGAATTCTAAATATGCTCGTATATCTAGGTGGCACACCTTCCCAGATAATGATTCTCTTTTTCTCTACTCAGATAGCTGGTCATTTTTCCCGGCCGATATCCTCTGCTATAAATACCGCCACCATGGGAAAGGTTGGAGAAGCGAGATAAATCTGCAAACATGTCTTCTACCTGTGATAACTGTGACTGCGCGGACAAGACACACTGCACGTATAAATTCTTTTCACTGTTTCTCTTCCTATTATCTTTTTCTTTCACAGAAGGAATTGTTTTTGTTGGGTCATGAGTTCGGGTAGGGCAAGATCGTAATTTTAGCTTTGTTGGAGAGAATGTTTGCATGTTATGTTGGACGAAGCAGAAATAACTAATACATAGATGTTTTAGACAGCAGGAAGCAAGGTTTCCAGATGGACGACGTGCTGCAAACCAGCCATGAGCTGAGGTACTGAAAATGTAATAATTGAGTATGGATGGTTTGATTGGTTTTCAACTGTTCTGAGAATTTAAACGTGATTAATTGTGCAGGACTGCGGAAGAGGTTACGGAAAACGACTGTAAGTGTGGCGCCGACTGTCAGTGCGTTAACTGCACTTGTGATCACTAATATGAAGAAAGAAGAAGGGCCTGTGAAGCCGGATCCAAGGCTTCCCAATGTCAGTGGCCACCTTGTTAACTTTACTAAATGTTGAATAAACATCTTAAGATTATGCAGACTTAAGCCCAATGGATTGCTGATTCTTATTCTGTTTTTTTAATTTCTCAATCTGAAAAAACTGAAACATGTGCTAAGTTTTATTATTATTCATTTTTAAAGATGTGACATCTGGTAAAAATTTAAGGATTCATTGAAAGAAAATTAAAAGATTTACCAAGCCAATCGTTAACTTTGATTTTGGGTGGCATAAATGAAATTACAGAGCCGTTGATTTCTCAATCTGAGCGTAATATGTAGATGTGTATATCCTTGTAAAATCAGAACCAAAGAAAAAGATCGCATAGCTGTATTAAGCAGTTCAATGTAGATATCAAAATTTCCAAGGATTATTTGTTTACAATGAATAATCGACAAAATAAACGTAAAATCTTATTACAATACGAAGTGACGCCAACATTAAATATTTTGGATCGACATTACCTCTGCTTAGCAAGAAATCACTTTCGCAAGTGCATTGAGTAGACATGTCGCATTTTTCATTCGTAAGCGTTATTGCATAAATGGACATTGTCCATGCTCTACTAAAGGAGTTGGATGCATCCTGAGAGACTACTTTGGTTTACTCGTTAGGGTTACTTCTGTAACATAAATTGATAGTTTAAATAATGAAATTTGGATTTAAGTTTTTATTTATTTATTTTTTTGATACATGTTAATTGTAAAATTGATGGGTCACACTAACTTTGGGATACAAGTTGGGTTTTAGTTCTCATATTTTTATTTTATCATTCTATCAATTTTATATTGAATGCATTGTGGGTAACCTAATCGTTAGTGAGATTTGAACCTCAGTCACTCCAATATAAATACAACTCCTTTAATTATTATATCATCACACAAGGAAAGAAATTGATATAAATAAATACCTAAGAGTTCAAGCTTTAATACTTGGTTTACAAGTTGTAAAATAAAACGGAAACAACAAAGATAGTAAATGAACTTGGAGATTTTATAGTGATCATCATTTTTCTATAGAATAAGAGTGGACAAAGTTAGAAATGCCCATGTTTGATTTCAATTAGTTAACTTTAGTCTTTGATAGGTAAACATTGCTAGTGAAAAGTAAATTATGTAGCCAACTATTTAGCTAATAGAGGTGTTGATCAACTTAAGGGCTTGAATGTCGATAATTTGGCACACTCATGGATCGAATTAAGGGATTGTTATATGGGGGACCTCCTCCATCCAACATCCCTTCCATAATTTCAACTAAAGGACTAGTATGGAGGATATTGATCAACAAAATGTGCAAATTGAATCCTTGTGTGTATTTTCATAAATTTTTAGAGTAATTACTAGATTGTGTAGCTAATTTCTCACCCCGTCTACATCTTATCATTCAGTGGATGCAAGCAAACTCTACATGAATTTAAAAATAGTCAATAATCATTTTGAAAATCCATGGTAGGTGGTTTAATGCATCCTTATAGCCTATGTGTGTCTCTTCTTGGATGTATAAATATTCAGGCACTGCCTTCTCCATCCTAACTACTTTTTATTCATTCTTTACAATGATATTTTGTTCATCCTACCCAGTCATGATACTTCAAGATATAGTTTTTAAACCAAGTAGAAAAGAGTGCAAGATGAAAGATGTGTTACTATATTAAATTGTTGTAGTAGTTCTTAAATACACCTAAAATCATTCGCTTCATTACAGTCGACTAATATTTCTATTTGTCGACACTAATTCTATTTATCCTATTTTATTCCACTAATTTATCTTATTTCTAGCCTTAAATCTAATAGCATTCCTCCAATAATTCTTTATTTTACTAAATTTATCCCATCCCACTATTCCATTAATTCTTCCTAATCTCCTATTGTCTAATCTAATTCTAATTAGCCATTATATGGACATTTTAAATTCCCATAATCTCACCTACCACCTACTAACCTACACCCTAACCTTTTCTACACCCTTATATCTCTAATCCTTACCTAATCCCCATCTAATCATCCCCTAAACACCATTAGATTCTCTAATAGAATCTATAAATCTCCACCACCCTTCTCCTTCTCTAGAGAGTTCTCTCTCTAGATAATTCTAAGGAATTTTAAATTCCTTAGAATTCTCTCCTTTTCTAGAGTATTCTTCTCTAGAAAATCCAATTATTTAATTCATTAGATAATTCTTCACCATTGATCCTCATCATACAAATTTGAATAATTTCCATTGATCTTCCCTCTATCTATATATTTAAACAAGCTCTCCCTCCATTCTCAGATGATCTAAAGAAATCATACCAAAACCATGCTAAAATTATCCTAGAAATCTCATAATCAATTCATTATCAAGCATCAAACATCCTTCAATCAAGCCATCATTTCGTCAATAAATATGAGTCTAGATCATATGCATTTAAAATCTTGGAATGGAGGCATGAGGATCATGGTAAGAATGTTTTACTAGTTCTGATTTACTTTCTCTATCCTTTTCTATTGGTGTCATTTTATTTGGGTTTGCATTATCATTTTTAAAATATTATTTGAATCCCAAATTTGGTGTACATTTTGGCGACCACAGTGGGACTGGCCTTCTTTTAGACTGACCATTCATGTTTAGAGTGTATGAATTTAATTTACAGGTCATATTGAAGAAGAATTGGCAACTTCTAACTTTTGAAAATTTATGTTTTTTAGTGAAAATGTGGTCTAGTTTTTTATAAAATTATCCTTATTTATAATTTTGTACAATGAATTCTGGGTTACGAGCATCTCATTCTCACCTTTATATAACATTTTATGGTTTGTTTTTTTGTAACATATTAATAATTTATCACTATCTAAATATTAATATTTTATTTTATTTTATTTTTAAATGTCAAAAAACCCTAAAAATCATAAAAATCTAAAAAAGCAAAAATAGTCCATGATGTCTTGTCTTATGTCCAATCCCCTAGTCACATCCACCTCCATGCCCTTCAGCTTTTATATCCCATCCCATCTTTAGATAGCACATTTAGTCTTTTAACCTAATCTAAGTGGTCACCCATCATTTCATCATCTTTTTGGATAAGTATTATTGGCACACATCACCCTGTCAAGATTTTAATCTAGCACCCATCACCTCTCTATCAATGTCTTTTCATACCTAACACCCATCAATCATCACTTTGCTAGTATGGAAGGTACTTGATCCCATCACTATCCTTATCATTGCCTCTTCTAGCACCCATCCAATCACTCTTTGCTAGTATGAAAGGTCATTGATCCCATAATCATCTCCTAGTCTCCTTGCTAGATTGGATCCCTATAGGGCCTTGTATGTTGGTAGTCCTTGGTCATCAATTATCTAATCACCCTCCTTGGCCACTTTTCAATCTGATTTCAACCCAAGTTAGTATTCAAATAATCCATTCTTATATCCTAAACTATGGGTAACACCTCATATTCATTCTAATCATCATCATCCTATCCAAATCTAAGTCTATACTCTACCCCATCACATCATGATTATCCTAATCCAAGCCATCATCCAATCAATCATCCCACATTAGGCAAGACATTATGACACTACATGTAGATACTTGTATGCATGACACTTGTTTGTTCTATTTGTCTTGTTTGCATCTCATGTATATATCTTGGTTGTCTTATGTTTTGATTACATCATGTCTCTTTTTGTGTATTGGGAAATGAACAGGGATGCTAGAGGACACCAAAAGTGTCCTTGAGGATGTAGAGTTGGAAACTTGCCCATGCACTTTGGCCCAATGTCCCCTCGGTCATGTTTATATCATGGATCATACTATCAAGTGCTATATTTTTGGATTACTTAGACTATGATGAGTTTTATGACACTTGTGATGGCTTGATCACCATACCCTCATCATTTCTTTAATTGTCTATCCATCCTTTTTTACATTACTAATCTAATCCTCTTAATCCATCTAACTAGCAATCAATCTTCCATCCCCATATCATCACCTACATCATATCCTTCAATCACTAACAAAACTAATCACCTTTATCATAATCATTTTCTAATAACTAATCATCATTATCATCATCATCTCCCAGTCAGAATTACATCGGCCTAAGGTATTTTTAGACTATGTAGGTAGCACTTGGCCACTTTTGTAGTGACCAAGGATAGCTTAGCCACTATTTCTATCATCTATCCTCATCCCCTAATCTTTTGGTCAGTTGATCACATCATTTATTCTCTCTCATCATCATCATCATCATCATCATATTGATCAACTTTAGCTTTGAGCTACACCCATCTTGTCTTATCAAATCATCTTATCCTGGCCTATATCCCTCCATTGCATGCATCCTTGCTTAAGATACATCTAAATTTTGTGGCATTATATCTTATCATCATCATGTTATAGTTGATTCCCATGCATGTGTCCTTGCTTTGGATGTGTCTACAACTATGACACCCATCACTTCTATTACATGTGCATGTGTCCTTTCTAGGGACATCATTATCAATTTATAGCTCATTGCTCAATGTAGAATCTTTCTTCTTCACCTTCTATCCCACATCTGGCATCCCATCCCTTCATCTTTCTATCACATCCCACCCATCATTTCTTCTTTCACATACCCATCTTGCTCATTCTTCTTCATATGTCCCCTTAAGGGGGCATCAATCATATCCACTAACATCATCTACTAACAATCACCCATGATATGGTTTTTCCTTGAAAGACCATTAATATTTCCACTTCATCCATTCGTAATGCCCTTTCAAAAAGGGGCAAAATATATGCACCTAAAATTTCTCACTTTATTACAGTCGACTAATATTCTTATTAGTCGACACTAATTCTGTTTATCTTATTTTATGCCACTAATTTATCATGTTTCTAACCTTAAATTTAATATCCTTCCTCTAATAATTCTCCATTTTACTAACCTGATATGATCTCACTATTCCATTAATTATACCTAATCTTCTATTGTCTTAATATAATTCTAATTAGCCATTATATGGGAATTTTAAATTTATATAATCTCACCTACCATCTACTAACCTACACATTAGCCTTTTCTACACCCCTATATCTCTAATCCTCACCTAATCCCCATCTAATCATCCCATAAAAACCATTATATTCTCTAATGGAATGTAGAAATCTCCACCACCCTTTGCCTTCTCTAGAGAGTTCTCTCTCTAGAGAATTATAAGGAATTTTACATTCTTTAGAATTCCCTCCTTTTCTAGAGTCTTATTCTCTAGAAATTCCCAATGAATTTTTAATTAATTGGATAATTCTTCACCATTGATCCTCATCATCCAAATTTGAATAATGGGCATTGATATTCCCTCCTTCTATATATCTAAACAAGCTCTCCCTCCACTCTTAGACCATCTTAAGAAATCATACCAAAACCATGCTAAAATTATCCTAGAAATCTCATAATCAATCCATTATCAAGCATCAAACATCCTTCAATCAAGCTATCATTTTGTCAATAAATCTGAGTCTAGATCATATATATTTGAAATCTTGGAATGGAGGCATGAGGAGGTAAGCAGGATGGTAAGAATGTTTTACTAGTTCTGATTTACTTTCTCTATCCTTTCTTATTGGTGTCATTATTTTTGGGTTTGCATTATCATTTTAATAATATTTTCTTGAATCCCAAATTTGGTGCACAGTTCTATTTTTTTTTAAACTATGATAACAAAAACAACCACAATATATACAATAGATAAATCTAATGAAATATTAAAGAAAGATAATACATAGATTTTTTCTTGTTAAAATTACAATCTCTTTAGATTAATAACTCTGCCCTGAATTCCCTAGTATAAAAATATTGACTCACTTTTACAATGTATCTTATCTACTAGCTCTCCATGTTCTTATATAGATAATAAAGAAGAAAGGGTTAAGGCTTGGAGAGTAGTTAAATAAAATTATTTTTAAGATTTAGCTAATTAGTAGAATAAGCCTCCTTAAAAGTATTTAGTTATTAGAACAAAGTCTCCTTAAGATTATTTAACTAGTAGAAAAAGTCTACTTAAGTTAAGAGTTTATTATTATTAGCAAAAATAAATTAAATAAATATTAAATTTATAATCTTCTCTAATAAATAATAAATGGATAAAGGTGTACCAATTATTTCTTATCCATAAAATTTTGTTGTAAAACCATACAAGATTGTTTGAATAATTAGATAAACTAACACATTTTGGAACATTGCCATCATTAGTAAAGTAATCTCACATCTTTCTCATCTAAGAATGGTGTGGAAAGTCTTGTGTAATATATATTGTTTTTCTCTATGTAAATGCTTATATGTTAGTCCCATAATTATGTTATTAAGTTGGTATATGGCCTCTTAGGGCCTCTTTAGTTTAGTTATTAACATCCTCTAGAGGAGGATTACTCATATTTTGGTTATTTGGTTTAATTATTTTCCTCGTATCCCTAAAATTACATGATTGTATATGGTTGGATGACTTATTACATTAGGCATATGAAATTGATAGATGGACTCAATTTAAAACCATATGATAGATTAATATCAATTTTATTATTAATATTATGGGTGACGGACCCATTTGAACCCTCGTAGAGATGTTAGTACCAATACAACACCTCTGAGCAATCATGTGAGTGAGAAGATGCCACATGGTGAAATATCACTCTCCATATCCCTAGTGTGGTTTTTCTAGGCCCCATCAATGATGTTATGTCCTCAAGGAAGTGGGTGAGTGAGATGATACCATGTGGTGAGATCCAGCTATACCTTACCCTCATGACATACTGTGAAAATAGAGTAGTATTTTAGGGTAGCAGGGGAGACAAATTATGATGTATGGAAAAATATTTATTTAACATGGAATGAATAGTCAACATGAACTTAAAGATTTAAATGAGAAATTTAAGAGTATAGATCATCCATGTGGTAAGAAATCAATCAAAGTGAAAAACATGTTAGTTTCATAGCCAACAATGCGTGAGTCTAAATTCGATGGCCTGTCTACTTATCAAAACTGTAAAAATATGAGAATGAACTACACATCTTATTTGATTTATAGAATCAAATTATAGTCGAACTAAATCATGAATGAGATGAGAATCATTAGTGTGGCCTATTAATTTAGATTAATCACAAAGCATAAAGGAAATAATATATGCCTTAAAGAGGTGTGATTCTAACATCATAGTATGTGGCATCTGACTATTCCATTATGATCTCAACTACATTCCATCACATGTGTTCATTCTTTATTTATTCCAACATGGCCCCCAATATTTCCATAATGTAGTAGAGTGGGAATTTCCACAAATGAACCTCAAATGGGCATGCCAAGTTGATCATTTTTTCAACTATCCCACGAGTGGGTGAATCCAAATTTAAACTTGAATTTACATTTTGAAATCCTCAGGCCTATGCACCTATTTAAGATCAATTATTTCACCATAAAAAGGGTCAAATATGTGTGGAGTGTGAAAGAAGATAGATATAATTAGACACTTTCTTGATTTCTTAGGATGATTTCTTCCTTTTCTTATTTTAGATTGCATTTACATAGTTATTTTTTGAGTATTTGATGATTGCATGATTTTCTTAGTATTTTTAATAAAAAAATAAAATACACATAACTAAATATTATCAAGTATAAGTGATCATTCTTACACATTTTTATGGTAGTGATGCCCTTATTTCTTGCATCCATTTTCTCTTTCAGATTCTTATATCATCTTCAGTTGGAGTTGTGCTAAGTTTGGATCAGCTAAAGATAGGTTTAAATGGGGATTTATTTAATAATATAGTTTAGAGTTCACTTGTGTTTATGAAAAGCATGCTTACTTCCCTAACTCTAATCTTTTGCTTTTTCTTTATAATCAGTTTAATCGAGGGATATAACAATATGAATTTAACTATCTATCTTGGTTGTTTTTATCATTATGTCCCAAAATTTTATTAGTGTTGTTGCATTGTTGCATTCTTGGACATGATAAATTTATGAGAGAAGTCAACTTGTGAAAGAAATTAAATCTTGGAATCCTAACAACCATTGAATACTTTAGTTAAAATTAATTATTTTGATTCAAATCATTTAAACAAACCCCTAAGATGGAATAGTTTGTATCAACTAACTAAGTGAAAACCAACATACCAAGATCTAGTAAATTAATACCTTCGGGAGGTATTTTCTTTATGGGATATCCCTCATTTCATGAGAGGCCAAGGATTAAAAATCCCTCTTCCTAATTATTGTCTACGTGTCAAAACATGCATGAAAATGTTCTAGTTCTAGAAGGAGGGCTTGAGCCATGATTTTAATTCATTAGTTGAAAAAGTGAGCTAAGGCATTTCAAAATCCATCTATCCCACTAAGGTAAATATTCTCTTAAGCTGGAGAGTAAAAGAATTAACACCAATTAAAATATACTAGGGATAACATAGAGCTCTTGAAACTCCCTAACCATAGAATACCAAAACCAATAGTTAACCAAAGGAAAGGGAAATTTGATATTCTATGATTGAATGGTAATTATTTGATCACTACATCTATCCCTTTGGTTAATCCATTTTTTATAACCCAACCTTATTGATGGCCAACATGACCTGGCTTGGACAAGTAGGTTTTTGTCCTATGGTTATTAGAGTGTAGCTCATGATTTTCCCAAAAATTCAAACACGTTTTATGCCAAGTTCATAATGAGAGGTCTCCAAACTGAAAAGGATAATATTAAAGCCTTTAAAGATGATTTAATTATAACCTAGGTCCAACATGAGGATATTGCCTATAGATTTTTTCCATGGTCCTTAAGATAAGTAGAATATGGTTGGTATTTTGGATTACCCACTGGTTCAATTATTACCTAAGCTGAGTTAGAATCTATGTTTGTAAACCATTTCATAGTTCACATTGACCCCATAGTCCTATATCATCAATTTTTATTTTTTAAGAGGGAACATAGTGAGCCCATGGGTATGTTCAATGTTTGGTTCCACAAGCTGTAGCAATGTTTGAAGGACCCATACACCTAGGTCCAAGTTGTTACCATATAAAACTACCTTAGAGTTATAGATTCGATGACCTATATGTTACTTAGGGGGACCCCACTAGCCTTAACATCATTATCTTTGGCCTATAACAAATATATCAACATCGAGCAATAAAGAATGTCACAAGGCAATGGATTTATCCCTTCACTATCATTAGGTTACCCAAGTGCATAAAACCAAATACCAATGATTAACCAAGCCAGATAAAAACATACTCCATTAATGAATCCTATTCTAAGAGACTTATATGTAAGTCTTAATCTAGTTTACAATCTGAATCTGATGAACTATTAACCTAATCGTATACCTTACGTGCCTCCCAACCATGTAGTTCCCCAAATGAACAATGAGTAGTAGATCCCAATGGCTTACAATAATGTTACTATTGCACCAACCATTAGTGGATACATTGCATCTGGAAGCCCACTAAGCAATTCCATCTAACATAAAACCCTAAGTCTAGGATAGTAACACTCACACTCATGTACCTACATATAGTATACATTCTTAATCACCCAACTAACCTAATACTAGCACAAATTCAAAAGTGAGCAATCTAAAATAATTGTTTTAAATTTTTTATAATGATGTGATCAACTTGTGTAGGTAGGGGCCTCAAAATTCTAGTCAGAATGATAATAACCAGTCTTGGGATAGATATTTCAATTTTTAAATACCCAATAGGTGATGGAATTCATAACCTAATAATGGGAATGTGCCTAGTCCCACTAATGGTGGAAATCATAACTACAATGCCTGCCATTATGTGAATTTCATGGACCTAACCCTAAATACTTGGTGCAGGTTGTATAATACTACATACCACACAAAAACCAACTATAAGGAATTCATATATTCTTCAAACATATTCCAAAAGGAGGTGGATAACATTGAAATCATGCCTATTCCAAGTGATAACTAGAAATTGGAAAGGGGAACCCAGACATAGCCTTTGTGTTAGAAATTTATGAATTTACCATCACATATGAGAATGAGTATGAGGATAACCTAGAAGAGATCCATGATTTTAAATAGTTCTATAGAGGGAAAAATTACTAATTAAGGAGTAATTCACCCAATGCATTGACCACCTCTACTCCCAAAAATAACACTCATGTTCCACTTGATGTGAATTTAGGTAATAATCCTCCTCCACCTAAAGGACCTCCAACTTCTTATCCACCTAGAAATCCTATTGCATATACTTTGGATAATAAGCAACCAGAGAAGACCAAACTCAATTATGATATAGTCAAAGATATTAAGAAAACTAAATCCAATATAACTATGTATGAGTTGTTTCAGATTTATAATTAAAGATAATTCCTTGTAAAAGATTTATTTCATAAAAGAGGGAAAAAATCTTCTAATATTTGTCATGCACATGTTTCTCTCTACAAGGAAAAAACTAAAACTCCTCCTTTCCTCTTAAAATTTAGGAAATTTGGAAAAAAATACATAATTTTTTGGTTGATTTAGGTGTCTTAGGGAACATCATGCCTTATGACATTTTACAACAATTGGGCCAAACACTTGTGAATTCAAACATAAAGGTTGTCTAATTGGATAAAGTTGAGGTGAAGGTAGTGGGATAACTAGAAAATGTCCACATGAAATTGGCCTCTGATCCAAGGATTCAACATTTTATCGATATCTATGTGGTGGATATCCTAGATACTTACAACATGTTGTAGAGTTAGGACTAGTCAAGGACTCTAAATGGCTATGTGGTGACTAATTTTAGCCACATGTGGCTATCTTGGCATGGTTTTCCCAACTAAATCATGATATTATGACAACCCAAGTGGTTTATATGATAATTGAGTAAAATAAATTAAATGATATAGATGATGAATCTAAAATGGAAGTGTATTTACTAAATAAAGAGGAATGAATGCATAATGGCCTCTCTATCAACATGCTCAATGTGAAATAGACCCCAAGTGTGAAAGAGTTGGATTTACTGTATGAAGAAGACTTATAAAAATTATAAGAGTTAGTATCCTTCTCAAATATCACCTTCACATCTAATAAATTAGGATGTGATGAGTTAAATAGAAGTAAGGAATGTTTGTGTTCTTTGCAAGTGAATCAAATCTATTTCACAATCAAGAACAATAATGTAAAGTCATTTATTCCTTATGAGGTAAATGTTGTAACAATATTGTCCCTACCCAAGATGCTAATGTAGATAATAGTATTAGACTTGTGGACCTTAAAATTCAATGGTTTAAAGTTTAAAACTGGATACAGTGCTAGGGTAGAATTATTTAATCCAAGAGGGAAGTCTTATCTAGATGCCTATTGTATATAGTTCAATTTAACCAACAATGTGGATGAATATGAAGCATTGTTCCATGGTATTCTATTCACCCTTGATAGTAAAGTAAAGAATATCAAAGTATTGGGTGACTCTGAATTAGTATTTAGATAGGTAATAAATCAATATTCTTTCAATGGTAAACACTTGTCTAGGTATCATATCAAAGTCTAAAACCTAATTGAAGACTTTGATACCTTTGGCATTCATACATTGACTAGACAAAGGAATTATGTAGTAGATGCATTAGACACTATTGTGAGTACCTTGGAAATGATTGGTCATTCAAGAATGAGAAAATTCTCAATAGAGATAGTTTCTACCCCCTCAATCCCTGATAACATCAATAATTTCCAAGTTTTTAATGATGAACAAAACATACTAGAATTCATCACCAATGCTAAAGTATTTATAGGTCAAATAATTGATGAATATGGTTGAAAATAATTCAGATTGGAAAAAAATGGGTTGATGAACCTAAAAATGAACAACATGCCCAAAGGAATGATCTCACTAAAATTATTATTTGATATGGATTATTGTGAAAAAAATAAGTAATCCACCCCTATCAAGGGTATGTAGCATGATTAACATAACCTGGGTGGTGAAAATGAAGAGAATAAAGTGCTTTTAGGAACCAATTTTACCTCAGAAGAGAAATGATATTTTGCACAAACTCTCAAAGAATTAAAGGACATGATTTCATGGAATTATGAATATCTCATGGTCTTCAACACTTCCATTTTAACACACATTATTCCCCTAAAGATTAGAATCAATCCATTTATGTAAATACAAATCCCTATGAATCCATTGATAGAGCTCCTAATTTTTAGAGAAGTACATAAACTACTAGTAGTAAGGATCATCTTCCCATCAAGACATTCTACGTGGGTTACGAACTTGGTACTAGTGATAAAAAAGAATGGGGAGATCAAACTATGTTATATTTATATAACCTCATCAAAGCTTATGAAAAGGGTAACTACCACTTCCCTTCATTGGATGAAGTGTTTTAGATTGTAAATGGTGCCCAAATTATGTCCTTCCTCAATGGTTATTTAGGATACAACCAAGTGGTGGTTGATTATGAAGATAGAATCAAAACAACTTTCACTACCAAGTAGGGAACCTACGCATAAAAAATAATGCCTTGCTGGCTTGATTAATGTAGGATCCACCTTTTAAATGGATATGTATATTGTATTCAAAGACTTAATATAAAAATTCATAGTTGTGTATATGAATGATCTTACTGTATTCTCTAAAAGTAGATCAGATCATATAAAGGACTTGAGGAATGTGTTGCAAAGATGTAAAAACCATGGTATTTCATTAAATCCCAAGAAATGTATATTTGGAGCGGCTGAAGGGAAATTGTTGAGCCACATTATCTCTATAAGGGGTATTTAAGTAAATCTTGAAAATCCCACAACCCAACACTAAGAAAGAGTTGAAGAGTTTCTTCAACAAGATCAACTTCGTAAGAAAGTTCATCTTAAGTTTTGTTGAGATAATCAAAATGCATGATAACATGGTAAATAAGGATTCCAAGGTGAATTGTACTAATGAATTAAAGGTGGCCTTCAACCAAATCAATGTCATTATTACTAACACACATGTGTTCATTCATTTAAAATACACTTATCCCTTATACCTATACTCATTTACATTATAACACTCTATGGATGCCATGATAAATCATAAGAAGGAGATGGGAGATCAAAGGCTAATGTCTTTCATGAGTATCCCACTCAAGAATTCTAAACTTAGATATTTCACACTTGATAAAGAGGCCTTCACTTTGATCAAGGATATCAAAAAGTCTAGACATTACATTCTATGCAATGAGGTGTTTTTGTGGTACCTAATCTAGACATATAGGCCTTATTAATGTATAATGAATTGGTCAAGAGGTGTGGTAATTGGATGACCATAATCCAAGAGTTTAACCTACATATTCAGTCGATGAATATTATTTGAGGGCCAATACTCTATAAAACCATCACTAAGATAGATCCCCAAATTATTTTCTAATAATACTCAATGCATGACATCATAGATGATGCTTGGTACATGGACATAGTCAGATATTTAATGAACAATGAGTGTATAAATAATATGAATCCCACTAAGTGTAGAGAACTACCACTAAGTAAAACCCACTTCATGATCAAATTTGGCATACTCTATAGGAGAAACCATGAAGGCATATATTTGAGATGCCTAAATAAAGAAGAATTGGTTTCAATACTCAAAGATTTCCATGGGAAATATGGAAATGAGAATGGTTCAATAAGTACTATCACTCACAAAATACTATGAGAAAGGTACTATTAACCAAATATTTTCAAATATGTTCATCTACATGTAAGGAATTTCCACATTTGCAAGGTCACTACATCTTGTGAATGTAGCCTATTTATGCCACTATTTTTGAGCATTTAAGCTTGGGACTTTGCTAAGTGTGGAGTAGACTTCATGGGAGCCATCAATGTCAATTCCTTTTATGGATATAAATTCATCCTTATAGTGATGGATTACTTCACTTTCTGGATTGAAGTTCAACCATTTTGGAATTACACCATTGATGTAATCATTCAATTCTTGGAGGAACACATTGCCACAAGGTTTGGTATGCCCACCACATGATTATGTGACAATGTTCCTACTTTCTCCTCCCTATAATTCCTTGAATGGGATTATGATCATCAGGTAACTCTTAAGTTTTATTCAAATCATTATCCACAAGGTAATGGATTGGTTGAGTCTATGAATAATAATTTAGTGAATGTAATTAAGAATATTTTAGGAAAAAACCCTAGGGAGCTTAAATTCACTTTATGGTCATATATAACTAGGATCAAGTCTACCTTGGGGACCTCCCCCTATCATCTAGTATATGGCCAAGATTTGATCTTCCTAACCAATCTGAAGATCCCTACCTTGTTGTTCTACAAAGAGTACATGGAAACTAATGATCCAAAAGAAGTTTGGCTCTTGAAACTCATGCAATTAGAACAAAAAAGAGATGAAAGCTTACTACATTTTAGTAGACATTAAGAGGTAGCCAAATGATGGTTTGATAAGAGGGCCAAAGTGAAGGCCTTTTGTATCTTTGATCTGGTATTCTGATAGGATAGGGATCATGAACAAAAGGCATGACATGCAAAATTTGATAAATTATGACTTGGTCCCTACCAAATTTCTAAAATCATGGGTGAGAATGCATTCTACCTAAGGTGTCTTACTAGTGAGGATGTCCCATTACTTTTCAATGAATAATTCCTCAATCAATACTTCCAAGATTGAGTGGCTTGGAAATCCCTATAACTAAATTTTGTTATGCTTTCTATTTTTATTATCTATCCCTTATTTTTTGTCTTGGGTTTGCTTTTTGTTTGTTTCTTATTTTCATTATTGGGTTTATCCTAGCTATTTTAGTCCCATGGTCCCCTATTTGATCAAATAAATGAAATGAAAGGATATTGCAAGAGTAACATGGATGGTGGTCAAAGAACCTAATCAAGATTTCACTCGAATAACTGGTGTAAATTATTATTTTTTCTTGGTAACTTTTTGTGTTATGAAGGCCAATGATTCATAATAGAACTTGTGAATTATGAACAAATATTTTCTTGTTTAGTGCCATCTAAATCATGTAAATAAATATCTGAAGAACAATGCATCATTGCTTAATTTCTAGTTTGTATTAATCCATCATGAACTTGTCAATTTCTTTCTACCCATGGCTTGGTCCCCAACCCTATATAGATGAATTGTAATATCTCATTTGAAAGGAATTGAGCTAAGATGTAAACTCTACAATTATCCTCAAAAGGGTGATCTCAATAACCTCCATCACAATATTTTTATCCTAGTCGGTAGTGGATCAAGACCTTTGGGAGGGGCCAAAGGTATTTATGTTAGGGATATAAATGCCTATCTATTTATAGAATAATTCCCACACCACTCCCCCCAAGCTAAACTAAAAACTTTCCCTTTATTAGTTGCGACCTTATCCAAATTTTAATTACTATGCATGAATGAAAATAAGATGAATTCATCACTCAAATCACACACATAGATGGTTTTGGTAGGATTATAACATAGTATGTCAATTTTTCTTATTTACTATAGTGCAATTGAATTATGGATTACTCTAAGTTATTACTTACAACTAATTTTTTTTCTTATTTTGAAATTAGGGATTATAAATTCTTAAAATACTCAAGAGTATTTCCCAACATGAGTCACCATTTATAATTACTTGCACAACACACCCCATTTTTAGACTAAAAATGGGGACCCTTTATTTAATTTGAAGTTTGGTCTTGTACCTTAAGGAGTTCATTATGGTTACTAGATTAAATCAACTTTCTTAGGGGTGTATATTTTTCTAGATGTGAATATTTAAATCTAAATGTGCTTCATTATTTTAGCCGAACCTACAAAATTAGCTTTGCATTATAAAACACTGGGCATGCAAGTTCATGGCTTGAGTTGTTTTAATTTTAATATTTAAATTTTCATAAGTCTGATAAGTCTTAGTCTACTTATTTCATTGTGTTTTGAAACAAATTTTATAGCTCCCTTTTAGACTATTTTCCATAGGTTTATGAAAACTATCTAACTTTTTAGAGTTTTATTGCTTCTTTTCCTAAGTAATTTGGTCCATTTTTCTCCCTTTTGATTCAAACTAGCTAAGTGATTATAAGGATTTATCCTTTTACTTAGTCATTTCTCATTAAAATTGATAAAATTGTCTTATGAATCAAACAAGTGAATAAGTCACTACACATTTTTCATTTTATATACTTCGTTGCATTTCAAATTTCACCTTGGTTATTTTATTCAAATTTACTTAGCAGTTGGATTTTAAATCAAAGATTGTTGACTAATATTCATTTATTCTTTACCTATAGTTTCTCAAAATGGTTTTTATGCCACTTGGTACTTCTTACAACTTTTGGTGGCCTGGGGCCACTTGAAAAGATTTTTGGCACTTAGTCATTTTTTAGCTTTTGCCTTAAGCATTTTAATTTGAACTTAACTATTTCTTTTCAAATTGAGGCTACTCATTATGCCTTTTTATATTGTGCATGAAATTACTCAAAATAAATATTTACTCTCTTCTTATTCAACATGGTAACTTTATATGGCTCCTAACAGTCCAAAATCTATATAAGAAGTCTTTTGGGACTAAGTTGATTTCACAAAGTTGTCTATAACAACGTGGCACTTTTTTACTTCATCAAAAGACTTAGTATATTTAATTCAAGGATACCCAGTGGAAAAATGATGTCAACAATGTTCTAAGATGATAGATTAGTAGGATGATTCCACATGGCATAATCCATCTACTCTACTATCTTAGAGCTTTCCAATTCAGAACAATGCCTCTAGGAAAGTAGGTGAGCGAGATGATGTCATGTCTAAAAATATCACTCTTATGTATCCCTAGGGTGGTCCATACAGGCCCTAGTAATGATGTTATATCCCCAATTAAGAAAGGGAGCAATATGACACTATGTGGCAAGATCTTATTGCATAGTATCCCTATGATGTTTTGTGTAAGCATAGTAGTATGCTAGGGTAATAGGGGAGCGATATTGTGATGCATGGTGAAATCTTACTTCACCATGGAATGAACAGTTAACTTGAATTTAAAGATTCAATTGAGTAGTGAAAGAGTGGAGAGAATTCATGTGGAAGGAAAATCATCAAAGTTAAGGACATGTTGGCTTTGTATCCAAAAAATCACAAGTCTAAATTTGATGGCCTATCTAACCATCAAAATTATCAAAAGGCTAAGAATGAACTATGAATCTAATTTTATTTTTAAAATCAAATCACATTATAAATGAATCATGAAAGAGATGGGAATTGTTAACGTGGCTTGTATATTAGGATTAATAATATACCATAAAGGATAGAATATATGAAAGAGGCATGATTCTAACTACATAAGATGTGGTGGCTGACAATTCCAATGTGGTCTTAATTGCATTCCATCATAGGCATTCATTCTTGATCTGGTCCAATATGGTCCCAAATATTTCTATAATACATCAGAGTGGAACTCACCCCCAATGGACCTCAAGTAGGCATGCCACATTGATGATTTATGAAACTACCCCATGATTGGGTGAATCTGGATTTAAATTTGAATTTATATTTCAAAATTCTTAAGCATTCATGCATATTTAAGATTATATATTGTGCCATAATGAGAGCTAGCTCTATGTGGATTTTGAAAGGAGAGAGATAAAACCATACATTTTCTTGATTTAATAGGATAATTTCCTCCTTTTCTTATTTTAGATTGTAGTTACAATTATTTTTAGAGTATTTGATGATTGCATGATTTTCTTAGTATTTTTAATCAAAAAAGAAAATTTAGATAACTAGATTAGAATAAAATATAAGTGGTCATTCCCTGCACATTTTTTATGGTAATGATGCCCTTATTTATTATAGTCATTTTTTCTCTTAGATTTTTTCACCATCTTTAGTTAGAGTTGTGCTAAGTCTAGTTCAATTAAAGATAGGTTTAAATGGGGATTTATTCAGTTAGATAGGTAAGAGTTCACTTGTGTTTATGACAAGAATTTTTACCTCCCTAACTCTAATATTTTGCTTTTTATAATAATTAGTTTAATCTAAAAATATATCAATCTAAATTTAACTGTCTATCTTGGTTGATTTTATCATTTTGTCTCATAAGTTTATCATTGTTGTTACATTGGTTCATTCTTAGACATGATAAATTCATTAGAGAAGTTAGTTTGTGAAAGGAATTAAATATTTTAACCCTAAAAACCATTGAATACTTTAGTTAAAGTTAATTATTTTGATTCAAATCATTAAAATAGGCCCCTAACATGGAATAGTTCACATCAGCCAACTAAGTGAAGACCAACATACCCTTGGGGAGGTATTTTATTTATAAGATCTCCCTCCTCTCAGGAGATTCCAAGGATTAACAACCACTTTTCCTAATTTTTGGTTGTGTTTATAAAACCACACAAACATGTTCTAACATTACAAGCAGGGCCTAAACCATGCTTTAATTCATTAGTTGAAAACTTAAGCTAAGGCATTTTAGAACCCATATATCCCACTAAGCTAAAGTTTCTATTAAGCTGAAAGGTATAATAATAAACATGTGATCAAAATATGTTGGGGATACTGTAGATCTCTTAGAACTCCCTAACCATAGAATAATAAAACCAAGAGTTAAAAAAGGAAAAGGGCAAGTTGAGCCCATCCCCTTAGCCTTTACCAATGACCAACATGGGCTAGATTAGACAAAAAATATTTTGTCCTATGGCTATTTAAGGTGGAGCTCATGATTTACCCAAAAATCCAAAAAAAATTTGTCTTATGTTCATAATGTGATGTGTCCAATATACAGAGGAAAATATTCAATCGTTTAAACACACTCTAATTATAACCCATGTCTAGCATGAGGATGTTACCTATAGATTATTTCCCTAATCCTTAGGAGAAGTAGTGTATGCTTGGTATCTTGGATTACCCATTGTGTGTATTACTACCTATACCAAGTTAGAATCTTTGTTTATAAACCATTTCATATTTACCATTGACCCTATAGTCTTATATTTAAAAAATTCAGCCACCAAGAGGGAATAAAATGAGCCCATGAGTATGGTCAATGCTCAATTCCACAAGTTATAGCAACATTTAAAGGACCATTACACCTTGGATAAAATAAGTACCATACAGAACTACCTTAAATCTCTAGATTTAATGAACTCTATGTTCCTTAGGAGGACCCTAATAGCCTTAGCATCATTATCTTTGGCATATAATGAATTTGTCAACATTCATCAAAAAATGATGTCTTAAGGCTATGGAGTTGACCCTTTACCCTTATTGGCTTAGTAAGGTGCATATAACAAAATACTAATGATTAATTAGTCCCTATAGTAGCATACTCCATTGATGAATCCTATTCCATGAACCTTATATGTGATCCCTAATCAAGTTTACAATCTAACTCCAATGATGTATCAACCTAATGGTCTACCTTACATGCCTCCCAATGATGTAGTTCCCTAAATGAAGAACCAACAACTAATCGTAATGGCTTACAATAATGTTTCTTTTGTACCAACCACTAGTGGATACATTTCATCTAGAAACACCCAACAGGGACTTCCATCTTACTTAAAACCTAATGTCCATGCTAGCAACACTCACAGCCATGCACCTACAGCTATCCTACAACCTAAATCGCCCAACCAACCCAGTGCTAGCACAAATTTAGAAGTGAATAATCTAAAATAGTTGTTTTAGAAGGTATATAATGATGTGACCAACCTGCATAGGCAAGGGCCTTAAAATTCCAATAAGAATGCTAATAATGGGAATCAATTTTCAATTTTCAGGGTAGGATTTCAATTTTCAAAGTCCCAATAGGCAATGGAATTTAAGGTCATAATAATGGGAATGTGCCTAGACCTTTGAAGGTGGAAATTAGAACTACAAGACCCCCATTATATTAATTTCATAGACCTATCCCTAAATACTTGGTGCAAGTTACACAATATTATAGACCATGTAGATAGCAACTGTGAAGAATTCATAGCTACTTCAAACATCTTCTAAAAGGAGGTGGATAACATGGAAATCATGCCTACTCTTGATGATAATTAGAACTAGGAAAGGGGAACCCAAACATGACCTTTGTGTTAGACATTTGTGAATTTCCCTTTGAATATAAGAATGAGTATGAGGATAACCTATAAAAGATCCATGCTTTTAGATAGTTCTAGAGAGGGATTAATTACAAACTAAGTAGTAAATCGACCAACCCATTGACCACATCTATTCCCTCAAATAACAGTTATGTTCCACTTGATGTGAATTTAGGTAATAATCCTCCTCCACCCAAAGGACCTCTAACTTATATTGGTGTAGACTTTTGTCCTATGGGTTTTGTCTACATGTGTCACTAATTTGCTTAGGGTAGCTAGGTCATTTGGGTCATTTGGCAAAGTCAGTCTTGCATTCATTAGAATGTGGGGTCTCTATATCTCTCCCTCCTATATATATGTAACCTCTCCCTTGTATTGATTATCTAGAGTTAATGAGTAATATCACTTATGAACTTTACTTTTTGGTAATCTCTCTCACCTACTCCATAGATTTTGTGTGTGCAATTGATCTTATTGAGAGGTATTGGATAAATCCAATATGGTATCAGATCCACACTCAATGGTCGGTCACCTTTTCTCATATCCTTGGTGATATTCTTTGCATGTTTGGATTGGATCCATGGATCTTATTTGCAAGTTTTTCATTTTTTAGGGATTATTAGTTTTTTGGTTCCATTATAACATTGTTTTCCTCCAACAAAAAGTCACCATATAGATCTAATTAGTTTGTAGGTCATCCTATTTAATTACTTGGTTTGTTTTGTATCATATGGCCTACTTCTCTGTCATATAGCTTGCCTCTCAAGTTTTTGACCTGCCTATTAGATAAATGGCCTTCTCTTAAGACCCACAACATGCTATGTAGTTTGTAATTGCTTTTTAAGCCATCACTATTCCTCATAAAACCATGCTAACTGATTTTTCATCAAGATATAATAACATCCATAGGGATATCATGGAGCAAGCAAGCCATCATAAGGAGATCTTAGTGGTGTTTTTTAATTTTTTAGGATGCATGTTGGTTCTACATATATCCTCTCTTGTTACCATTGAAAAGGTGTATTGAGTAGATCTAGAGCATTTTTTATGCTAGGGAATCATTAAATCTAAAAAATAAGTGCCATTTTAAGTGTTGATTAGTATTGAAGTAGATTTCAAAAAAAACAAAGGCTTTTCTCCTACTATGGCATCTTAGAATACTCCTATCTACTTTAAAAACATTTTAGTCCACATGTTCTCTACCTAGACACCTCTGTATGCTATTTTCATGATGCATTCAACCTAGATCGATGTTTAATGATTTTATTTAGATGCTAGGGATCAATTTTTATGCTTAATTTATATTTCAATGTGTTGAAAGGAGACTCACACATGGATAGAATCAAAGAGATTAGTGAGATAGTTGGAAAAAAGTCTAATCATACGGGTCATCATGGTGGAGGAGAAGGAAGTGGCTACTTTCTCAAGTTACATGATGGAGATCATAAATATTATTCAACGGAGCCAAGGGTCTATTCATATGCCACCAAATGCATTGCCCACCTACAACTCTAGAGTTTTTGATTTGTAGACTTTTTTTCTTGGATTATTTTTGATCTATAGATCCCCAATGATGATTTTTAATTCTTAAGACCTATGTGTGCTCCTTTCATGGCAGCTTTGGTGTGTTCAAGTAAATGAATCCTCTCATGATGTAAATATATCCAAAGCCTAATAGTGGTGGCACTATATTAGCTCCTCTTCCATAGATAATTTAAAATCAATTAAAATGTTCTGTTCCCTAAAATATTTTTAAAACTATCTATTTTTATTATTATTTTAATAATTGTTTTATTTTGCCTTAAGTGGCATGTTTTTCACTTAAGAGCACATAATATCAAGTACAAGGGTTATTTTTAATTTTAATTGGATTGAAGATGTCTAGTGTTTAATTCTAGTTCATTTGACTAGCTGGAAGGCTATGTACACACCCTTTCCACTTGAGCATTTAAACGTTTAGTGCAAAATTCATTAAATATACCATTAGTGAAAATAAATGTTATTTGTTATAACTTTTGATTGATAACTCTAAATTGAGTACCATTTTTTTTAAATGTCTTATTTTTTAGTCTCAATCCACTGGTTCTATTTTTATTATAAAATTCACTAAAGTTATAAAGTGCCATATTAAGGGAGGTTACATATGCTATGGGCCATACTAATTTCTAAATTTTACTTATTACACTAATTGATCACATGTAGATGCATTTTTTGCTATGTCTGACATCCCTATTATGATCATGCACTATTTTTATTGATTCTTACAGTTGTTAATCAGTTATATGCATTCTCAATTTTATCTAATGTCCCATTTATGAGTGTGTAGTATTCTAGAATCATTGCAAATTATCTTATAAAGTCTTTCACTTCTTCAGTGTCTTCTCTCAGTCATGACAACTCCATTTAAGACTCTAGAGGAGGAAGGTTGAGATGACACTAGTGGTCCTTCTTAGGAAGACCAATTATAATTCATGACGTGCGTATGTCGAATGTTCACTCATAGATTAGGACCTTATTCCATTCTTATATGGACAGATTTATACTCCTATTGAAATAGGTTAATATGATGATGGGCCAAATCTTGTGATTATGTATATCATCACTTATTGATACACACTTAATGAGATATTATCCACCATGTGGATCACATAGAGTTTCCCTTCACTACTTGGATCACTCTTCAGAGTCTTTTCAGGTATCATACTAGGATTTATGTCACACCTCCTCCTCCTCTTAATATTGTCTCTTCTAAGACTATTGTACTTTACCCTCTTACCTTTTTTTGAGATGACACATCCATCATAGACAATTCTCTTCCTTCTATTGATCCCCTACTCTAAGATGAGATTATTTTATACCTTATTTGTCTCATTACAGATTCTACTTCCATTCCTATGTATACTATTTATCTTCTAAAGCCTTCACAAACTTAAATTTTAGAGGAATCTACTGAGTCTAATGAGAGTACACACATTAAGAGCATTGATGAATTGTATGTTCCTATGGACAATCATCTTATAAATCTGAGTGCTTCATTTATAGGCTAGTCCTTAATATCGATGGTTATTCAGCCTTTCTGTATTCTTCCAATGGACATAATTTCAATGAATGTTCCATGCCATTATTCTTCTCTAGGTGTAATGAGGGTACTTATAAACCCTATTGTTCTCTCCCCTTCATTGTATGATTTTTTATTACCATCTTATATAGTTAGGCCTATTATTATTGATCATACTTTGACACATTTAAGCACTATCAAGGAGAATTTTGAGCCTTTTGTAGAGATTTACATCATGATTCCTACTTGCATTCCACTTGAGTGGTAATTTAGAAATTTGATAGCTCAAGGTTTATTTTTTATGAAAGGAAGAGACATCATTTGTTATAGAGGGACCTACTATAGAATTTGTCATGAGATATTATGTTCTTAACTTCTCTCTCTTCTTTATGGAGGCACACATATTTCATATTTTATAGGATACTAGGGAACATAGCCATGTACTTGGGTACCTCATTAGTCTTAGTTTCTAGGACCTAATTGCCTAACCCACCTAAGCTATGCTTAAGGGGGTATTGGTGTAGAATTTTATCTTACAGGTTTTATCTACACATGTCATTAGCTTGTTTAGGGTAGATAGGTCATTTGGGTCATTTGGGAAGGTTATCCCACATTGATTAAAATGTGAGGTCTCTATCTCTCTCCCTCCTATATATGTAATCTCTCGCTTTGTATTGATCATCTAGAGTTAATGAGGAATATCATTTATGTACTTTAATTTCTTGTAATATCTCTCACATACTCCATATATTTTGTGAAATCCAATATTATCCACCTAGAAATCCTACCACATACACTCTGTATAATAAACAACTATAGAAGACCAAACTCAGTTATGATATAGTCAACGCTCTTAAGAAAACTGAAGCCAATATAACTATGTATAAGTTTCTTCATATTTATAATCAAAGAGAATTCCTTGTAAAATAGTTGTCTAGTTGTAAAGGGAAATAATTTTCTAATGTTTCTCATGCACATATTTCTCTCTACAATAAAAAAATTGGAACTCTTCCTTTCCTATTAACATTTAAGATATTTGACAAAAAATTCAAGTGCCTTAGGGAATGTAATGCCTTATGTCATTTCCAAATAATTGGTCCAAACACCTATGAAACTAAATATAAAGGTTATCTAATTGGATAAAACTGAGGTGAAGGTATTAGGAGAACCAAATAATATCTACATGTAATTGGCCTTTGATCCAAGGGTTCATCAATTCATTGATATCAAGTGGTGGATATCTCGGATGCTTATGACATGCTACTGAGTTGGGACTAGTTAAGCACTTTGAATGGCTACATGGTAACTAATTTCAGCCACATGTGGCTACCTTGGTGTGGTTTGCACAACCGAATAAAGATAGTATGAGAACTAAAAGTGGTTCATATGATAACTGAGTACAATAAAAAAATGAGATACTCTATGATGAATCTAAAATGGGAGTGTAATTATTGAACAAAGATGAAATAATTCACAATGCCCTCTCTATTAACATGTTTAGTGTGTAGTAGACCCTAGAGGTGGAAGAGTTGGATGAATAAAACTTCTACAAAATGCATGATTTATTATCCTTCTCAGATATCACCTTCACATCTGATAAAAAAAGACATGATGAATTAAACAAAAAAAGGAATGTTTGTGTTCTTAGTAAATGAATCAAAGTAATGATACAATGGAGGATGATAGTCTAAAGATAAATATTCGCTATGAGGTGAATGTTTCAACAACATTTCCCCTACCCAAGATGTTAATTCAAGTAGTACTATTAGACTTAAATTAAAAGTAGATGCAATGTCATGGTAGAATTAAATTAATCCAATAGGGAAGTATTATCTAAACACATACCATCTTCAGTTCAATTGTACCAACAATGTGGCTGAATATGAAGCATTGGTCCATGGTCATATGTTTACCCTTGAAAAGAATGTAAATAATATCAAAGTATTAGGTGACTTTGAATTGGTATTCAAACATGTAAGAAGTTATTATTATTGTAATGATAAATTTTTATCTAAGTATCATATAAGATTTTGAAACATTAATGAAGGCTTTTATGCCTTTGGCATTCAGACATTGCTCAGATAAAGAAATTATGTATCAAATGCATTGACCACTATTGCGAGTACCTTGGAGCTGATCACCCATTCAAGAATGAGAAGACATTAAGTAGAGATAGTTTTTACCCCCTCAGTCTTGGATAACATCAAAAATTTCCAAGTATTTAATTATTACCAACACATACTAAATTTTCTTACCAATGATGAGGTATTTTTATATCAAATCATTCATGAAGATGGTCGAGAAGACTTCAAATTGGATAAAGGCAAGGTGATGAAACTAAAAATGAACAACATATACAAAGTAATGATCTCATTAGAATGGTTATTTGATATGGATTATCATGAGAATGATAAGGATTCCACCCCTATCAAGGGTATTCAACATGATCAACAAAACTTGAGTGGTAAAAATGAAGAGAAGAACATGATTTTAGGCACCAATTGTATGCTAGAAGAGAAATAAGATTTTACACAAACTCTCAAAGAATTACAAGATGTGATAGTATGGAGTTATGAATATCTCAATGTCTCCAACACTTCTATTTTGACACACACTATTCCTCTCAAGCCTGGAGTCAAGAAATTTAGGCAAAGACAAAGGCCTATGAATCTATTGATAGAGCCCCAAATTTTTAGATAAGTACAAAAACTAATGGTATCAAGGATCATCTTCCCGGTGAGACATTCTAGGTGGGTTACAAACTAGGTACTAGTGAGGAAAAAGAATGGGGAGATTAAACTGTGTGTTGATCTATATAACCTAAACAAAGCTTTTAAAAAGGACAGCTACCCCTTGCCATCATTAGATGAAATATTTTAGACTGTAAACATTATCGAAATAATGTCCTTCATCAATGGGTATTCGGGATATAATCAAGTGGTAGTTTATTATGAAGATAAAATCAAGACATATTTTACTACCAAGTTGGGCACCTACACATAAAAAATACTACCATTTGGCTTGATTAATGTATGCATCACCTTTTATAGGGATATGGATATTGTATTCAAAGACTTAATGGGAAAGTACAAAGTTGTGTATATGGATGATCTTACTATATTCTCCAAAAGGATATTAAATCATAAAAATGTTGATAAATTTTTATTTTTGATTTCAAGTTTTATGTCATTGATGTTAAGGTTGATTTCATTGATGTCAATGAGCAAGTTAGAGAGAGATTTGAAGGCAACCTAATGTCTCTTCTATTGAGAGAGAACTTCAAGGCAACCTAATGATTATTTTATTAGATATTTTCAAGGTTGTTTCAATGGTGTAAGAGTGTTATCTGATGAATTTTATTGATTGATAGCATCATTAAGGTAAGCATGTTTGAGTACTAGTATTTGAGTACAAGGTGTCTTGAGAAGCCTAATCATAACAAACATAGTCATATAATGAGCATGTATATGGTGAGCATGAAGAGACATGTTAAAAAGTATGAAATTATTTGAGGAACATGTAATTCATGTGATCAAAGTGTATAATCATTAAATATTGTTTCAAGTTTAGTTTTCAAGCTTCAAGTGCTTGAGAATCCTAGTCATGGCACTAGCCATAGCTTGTAAAGTCTAAGTGAGAAGGTTTGAGCCTAGTGATCTGCTGATATGGATGCACAGAGGTATAAATAGTCTATATAAGGTTGATTTAGCATGTATATGAGGAATTAGATTGGTCAAGAATATTTCAATGTGAGCCTATGATAGTAAGACCTTAAGTTTAAGCCTACAACTAAACTAGTTATAGAACTTACCTGACCTAATGAGGTGTCATGATATATTTTCAAGACATATAAATGATGTTTGAATTTGTTTGAGAATGTGAGATATTGTGTCAGAATTTAAGTGAGGTGGAGAGCACATGGAAAGAGGCTTGAAGGTCAGTCTCAAGGCGTAGTGTGGTTTGTAGGTCAAGGTCTAAGAAAGTAAAGAAAGAGAGTATGGCCTAATGGCGTATCACGATCTATTTCCAAGATAAGAATTTGTTAGAGATATTATCCACTAAGAGGGGGGATGAATAAGTGGTGGAAAACAATCTAATTAAATTTCTAAACACTTGAAAATACTTAAGCATTCAATACAATCATTCATGAAGCATATATATCATTCAAAGTAGTAAATAATGAACATAAAATAAGATCACATACACAACACAAGATCTACATGGGAACCCTCTTGGAAAATAAAACCCACTCTCAAACCTACAAACACATGGACTACTATCCTATAATATCATCACAAAAAAGAGATTGATTAAGTCCTTCTGATCAAGAACCTTGGTTAAGTCCTTCTGACCTAAGGCCTTTAGTGAAATAGATGTTACACAAAGAACACCTATGCCTAAGATGATCAACTCCTTCTGAACACCTATTTGGTCAATTTATTCTAACCTAAAAGCTTGATCAATTCCTTATGACCAAATGTATATAGTGAAAACCTATTTCACAAGGAGAAACTACCCCTAAGGAAGATCAAGTCCTTTAGACCCTCCTTAAAAAGAGCACTTCCACCTTAGAACTAATGTCTTCAACACCTAATTATGGACCTTTTGATTATCTGATAGCTTCATAAACTCTCTCTATAACTCATAAAATCCTTTCACATAGGCATGCTTTAATCTCTCTCCTTCACTCAAATAGTCCTCATATGCACACTTAGATCTCTTTACACAACTTCAAACTACAAGAACACTATACTGTCATAAAAAAAATCACCTACATATCATACACATAGTCCTTAATCTTCTTTGTTCATCAACCTAATATATGGACACTCTCACTCTCCTCATTTTTACTTCTCTCTCTAACTCTCTCTCATACTAGTCTCTTCAATTCTCTGTAAGTCTTTCATTCCCACATCTAGAAATCATCATCTTTGATTTCACTATTTATATAACATACTTGATAATTGACACCTTGGTTACCCATTAGGAATTCCTTAGCCCTTAAGGCATATCTCACATGAATACATGACTCAATACAATCTTCATGGGTTGGCCATAGTATCTATGGGTCACCCTTAAGGAACTACACCTTTTAGTAAGGCCCTTATATCCCTTATAGGTCTCATGTGAACCCATTCACTCCTTTAAAACTTCATTAAAAAAATAAGAACATATAACCACTTATAAATACATAGGTCCACTCTTTATGTCCCCTAGGACATCCTCAAATTATCACAATCATCTTAGCTCACTTCTGTGTATGCTCAAACAACTCAAACAAAGACCTTATACATAGGAACACCCTTGCCAAACATATACTCAACTTCTTAAGCATTATTCATACTCAAGATAGAGTGATCACACCTCCAAAAAACTCATAAAGCATCCTCATAGAGTCTACAACACTCCAAAATAGAAAATTCATCATGAGACATAGAATCAACATCAAAATGAGCTCAAATATCCTTCTTGGGTCATTTGCAAAATAAACACAAACACATAATCAACTTTGAACATTAATATCTTTGACTATACACACTTCCAGATATTTAAATTAGGTTCATTAAATGTTTTATGAATTCCTTTTTATCTTTGATTTTTATAGCACCAACAAATTCAACTTTTGTTGAAAGATATGGACAAAATATAGAGCTCTATTTTTTTCATGTTAAATTTGAATATTTGAATGATAACGGTCACAATTAAAATTCATCCACTTTGCTTGCATCTCGTTTCCTATCATCTTTAGATCAATATCACACCATTGATCTTTTCTAAACTTTAATGTATAGGTGACAATGCTTAAACATTAAACCTCAGTCACTCTGACCTCATCTCATGCATTCTTGAAATGTTGACTCAATGTACTCTATTGATCTTTGTGGATCAACTAGGTCTTTAACTATCAATGCTCACCATTTGATCAATCTATATGAACACCTGATCACCCTTAAATCCTTATCCTATACTTTTGCTCAGTCATTAAAAATCATGCACCTATCTTCATCTCAATGTTTCCTAACTTCTTAGATCAATGTTCACTATTGATATTGCTCAAAATTTAACTTGTGTATAGATGACTAAGTATGGGAACCTTTCTTATCTATTTGAGTAGCAATTTTTGAAATGTAATAACTTCTTCTATGATTAGATGCATGATCTTAAATTTTGACCATATGATCTCCTCACATAGAAAAATCGATCCATATATTAATTACCTCCTTTAACCTTTTCACGTGTGAGATATAATTCCATTAAAATTACTTCTCAAAATCTTTTGTCACAGAGTCAACTATGCTTAGAATTTGTATGGGAGACCAACTTTGGTCATGCATATATTTTGATGTACTTCATCACATGATCAAAAATTTAGATCAAATAAACTAGGCAAAAAAATGAACAAACCCATATGATTATTTTGTCTTGACACCTCCACACATGTCAATGCTGAGCTTATCAACATGATTACTTAGATCTTTCTGGCCACATGCAAATTTGGCTAAGTATGGGAAAATAATGAATTTTGACTAAGAAGACAGATTTTCACCCTCATATATTTTATTATTATTATTTGATGCATGGCCTAAGTTCTAGTACGTAATAACTAGGTACTATTATGATCACAACCATATGACCAACTACCCCTGAGTCATCCACATGTTGCAATGGTGATGTCAACAAACTACCTACTTAGATTTTATGCCACTAGACCCAAAGTGTCTAGATGAAAAACTATGAATAACCAAATGAAATATACTCATACACATAAGTACTCAAAGAATTCTTGACTTCTAATAGGACCCCTTGAACATTATCAAATCACCATACTCATCCCTAAACATCTCTAACTATGCCAAAACTGAAGATCAATCAATCATACTAGGATAAGCACATTGCACACTTTGTCATTATTAATTAGGCTATCAAAGCACTCCATCCACTCACAAATACACCTACATTACATCACTAAAAAATCTCCAAAAACATCCCCCTTTGTCATTAATGTCAAAAAATATCATATATATATTAATATACAGCTCACCTTATGTCTTTTAAATCATTCCCACAATAAGAACTTTCTCCCCCTTTGACATAATGAAAAAGTAGGCATCAACTAATCCTAAGGACATGAAAATACCATAATAGGAAAGGACCATCTTATAAAGATCATACAAACTCCCCCTTACCTTGAGCCTACTTAAGCTTGTCTTGACAACTTCCTCTTGCTCCATGTCAACACTCACTTCAACCAAACACTAAAAAAAATGAAGAAAAAACACATAAACCACTCATAATTGATGCAATTTTACCAAGAAACATCTATGAAGGATTCCCCCTAAGATGTCTGAGCCATTGCACCTTTGATCATCTTCAGATCTCCACACACCATGAAGAACCCCCATGCAGGATTACAAGCTTTGTTTCTCAAGCTCCCATAAGAACCATCAATAGGACTTCATGACACTCACCAAACAAGAAAAAATGTTATCAATCAACTTGATAACTCTCCATCAAACAAACATACCTTGATATTTTGAAGTAACTGAGAAAAAATCACTCTTCTTCACACTAGGTCTGTCTAGCCTCCTTGTAACCCTACCTCAAACTTAAAGAGCCTAAAAATTTTAATATACACATATTCAAGACTTTAAAATTCATAGATCATTCTCATATACCCCCTTGAGCACACAAATTTTCAACAATTAGCTCATCCTCTACAACATAGTTCCTTCACAAACCTACTACCCAATTAGGCCTCTAACTTGATAAAAACTTGAATAAATTGAGAACCACAAACCTTAAATCTTTGTGAAGATTTATTTGACAACCCATTTGGACCATTAATCATATTAAGAATCCTCAAACCTCAAATCATAAGGCATATTACTTTTCTTGTAGAGCCCAAACAAGGTTAGCACAACACCTTCTAGTCAATATCAACCTCTGAAACTTATTGTACACTTAGAGACACCCATCACACATTTATGGACCAAAAATTGAGCTTCCACACCATGGGGAACATTGAATTAATATAACCTATTTTAGGACCTACAAACTTTTAAGCACAAACTAGGAAACCTAAGAGCTAACAAAAAATCCAAATTGACTTTAATGTACCTTAAGATCACAAAACCACCTAGATCATGCTATAATAAGGTCAATAGACCTTTCTATGAAAAAAATATCATCTTGATACATCATAAATCCTCCTTTACCATCTAGGAACCTTTAATCTGACCCTGTAAACTACTTCCATATATATTTATCAACATCATGACATTACCTTAACATATTTTCTGTCTAGACATACCTATTCCAACTAAGAACACTCTCATATTTTAGGACAATCTCAAGAGCACCAAAATAACACTTGCTTCTTCATTAAAAGAAGTATCTTAAGAAACATATAGATAAAGACATCCGTTATACCTCAATGCTCTAAAATAAAAAAACTCCTTATATTGCTTCTCCTCCTTGCTAAATTGATACTTATAGTTCTTATTCTTCTTTTGATTTAGAGAAACAACTTCCTCAATGACTACAACATTCTATTTTTATTCTATGATTGGATTATCAATACATGAAGACAACATAGGTTTATGGAATACCTCTTCATCTGAAAAATCTTCCTTGTAGCATAGAACCTCATCACTAGATATAAATAATTGATGTTATTTGCATGAAGCTTTCTCAAAAATTACAATATGTCTAATTAGATCCACACTTACCTTAGAACTAGCCTTAAACATTACCTTGGTCTTCTCCTTGATCTTAGTCTCTTCATTCTCAATTTGAGTAGAGAATGAGACCTCTTGGGACTCTTCAACTTTTGAAGCATTCTCTACCACAACAAATAGATTACTTGGACCTGTAAACTTATCATGATTCATACTTATCACCTTTGGTTTTCATGAGTTAACTTTCCTTCTTCCTTGGATTCTTTAAGCATAATTGAATATTTTCTAACTTGTAGGCCTTTACTTGTAGAACTTATCAATGTGACCTCTCTATTCAAAATTGAAGCATACCATTCTTTTTGCAAGAATCTCTTTCTACCTCTCCAGATTTGGAAAAAATATTACAATGTATCCTATGTCAAAACGACTATAACACTCAACATTTATTGAAGGGAACTCAACTTGTCTTACCTTATTCAAAAAAAAACTATCAATGTGTCTAATATCATGACAACTAAAACAAACTAATCTTTTTGAAGAAGACTTACCTTGCCTTTCCTTATTTGGAAAATGCTTAGAAAAGTGTCTTTCATTAAGACAATTGAAGCACTTAACCTTGCTTACTCCTTTTGACTGATGACTCCCATCATAGTCCCATGCAAACTCATTTTTAATAGCTCTTATACATTCTCTAGCTCTATACCCAAATTGATTACATGTATAGTAATAACCATTAAAATTTGCATACCTCATGGCATTTGGTTATCTGATCTAATTTTATTTAATATATTTGCACCACCATTCATTATCTAATGTTTTGTATTCAAAGATTGATTATCCTAGTTCACATTAGTATTAATCTTGTCTTGAGTTACATTCTTTTATTCTTCTTCATATCCAAGACTAGTTCTACCACTAACATTCTTTTGACCACTCAGAATATTATCTAGATCACATGAGCTCTTTTAAAATATCACAAATGTCTTCACCTTACTAGATGTATTCTCTAACTCAGATTTTAAATACTCATTTTTATAAACATACCTTAAACATTAATCTTCTTTAGATTTTAGGCTTGCAGATATAATTTCTAATTGACAACTGAGATGCTTGATCATATATTAATGTTCCTTGGTGTCTTCATTCATTCTTACCTCATACACACTAAATTTCTCTTCATAGTCCTTGAGTTTAGATTTCATCTTCTTATTGATCTTCTTCTCAATTTTTAGTTCTTCAAGAGCATTCATCAATACAGTCTCAAAGTCCACCTCATCTTCATCATTATCTAAATCATTCCAAGCAGACTCCTTCTGATGTGAGAAAATTCCTTCCTCAACCATGAATAGAGCTTCATCTTCAATAGGACCATCATCTTCATGATCATATTTTGAGTTACTACCTTCACTCTCATTTGATGAGCTACAATCTTCTTTGGTGTAGAGACTCTTCTTGTCTTTGAAGTATTTCTTCTTGTTGTCAAAACTTATGAATCCTTTTTTGATTTTATCAAACCTAAAATATCTCTTGCTATCATCATGACCTTGATCATGCTCTTCATCAACATCCTTCTTGTACTTATGAGGGCACTTATTAGAAAAATGTCCTACCTGTCCATAATTGAAGCAGTTGAAAGGTAGCTTACCCTTATACTTGCCTGAACCTATTTTCAATTTCCTTATAAACAAAGAAACTAATTCATCCTCATTAATATCAAAAATGTCATCTTCATTGGATTTATTACCTTGAAACTCCCTTTTTGGCTTCATGTCTATTTTGAATGTTGCTTCCTTCTTTGGTGGTATATCATCATTTACTCTCATCTGATATGCATTAAGGGTGCCATGCAATCGATCCATCTTCAACTAAATAATATCATAAATTTCTTCTATAGAAAATAATTTTGGATCAAACTTGATGGATAGAGACCTTAATACCTTTTGAACTACAGTAGCCTCTTCAAAGTTCTATCCAAGACCTTTAATGGTGTTTAAAATCTCATCAACTCTTTGAAAAAGGGGTGCCACAAAATATTCTTCTTTCATTTTGAGGCTCTCAAATTTTCTTCGATGAGTCTACAACTTTTCCATCTTAACCTTTGAATTTAATTCAAAACTATTCTTTAATTTATCCCATATTTCTTTGGCAAATGTGCAATCAATTACTTTGGTGAACTCAATTTCTATAAGACCACAAGTGATGGCATTCATTGCCTTAGATTTGTTCTCAAATAGCTTCTTGTGTACAACACTATATGTAATAATAATAGGAGAAACATAACCATAAAAAATAGATTTACATACATCAAACCCTAGGAACATTATGTATGTATTCACACTAGCACTCCAAAATGCATAATTGGATCCATTGAACATTAGTGTTTTATTAATAGAGAAACCACCTTGCACATTATGACTATCCATTTTACGTTGGATCACCTTCAATCTCTCAATATTTTACCAAAGAACCTTATTTTGATACCAATTATTATAGGTACAATCCATTGAGAGGTGGGGGGAGTGAATCAGTGGTGGAAAATAATCTAATTTAATTTCCAAACCCTTACAAATACTTAAGTATTTAATGCAATAATTCATGAAGCATATATATAATTCATAGTAGTGAATAATGAACATAAAGAAAGATCACATACATAACACAACATCTACATGGGAAACCCTATTGGAGAATAAAACCCACTCTCAATCCTACAAACACATAGACTACTATCCTATAAGATGATAAAAAACAAGAGATTGATCGATTCCTTCTGATCAAGAACCTTGGTCAAGTCCATTTGACCTAAGGCCTTTAGTGAAATAATTGTTACACAAGGAACACATAACCCTAAGATGATCAAGTCATTCTAACTACATGTTCGATAAAGTCCTTCTAACCTACAACCTTTATCAAGTCCTTCTGACTAAAGGTCATTAGTGAAACCCTATTTCATAAAGGTTAACTGCCCTTAAGGAAGATCAAGTCCTTTAGACCCTCGTTGAAAAGAACAATTCCACCTTAGAAATGATGTATTCAACACCTAATGATGGACCTTTTAATTATCTAACAACTATAAAAATTCTCTCTCTAACTCATAAAGGCCTCTCACATAGGTATGTCAAAATCTCTCTCCTTCTTCACTCAAATAGTCCTCATATGCACACTTAAATCTCTTGACACAACTTCAAACTATAAGAACACTATACTATCATCAGAAACATGACCTATAGATAATACACACTATCCTTAATATTCTTTGCTCATCAACCTAATATCTATCTACTCTCCTCTACTTTCCTTCTCTCTCTAAATCTCTCATGTACTTTTTTTTTCAAGTCTCTCTAAGTCTTTCACTCCCACATCTAGAAATCACCATCTCTGATTTCTCTATTTTTAGAGCATACTTGATAATCAACACCTTGGTTGGCCATTAGGCATGCCTTATCCCTTAAGGTATATATCATACAGAGACATGGCTCAATACAATCTTCATAGGTCAGCCATATCATCTATGAGTCACCATTAAGGAACTACACCTTCAATATGGCCCTTGTAGCCCTTATAAGTCTCATGTGAATCCATTCACTTCTTTAGTAATTCATTAAAAATATAAGAAAATAGGACCACTTCCAAATATATAGGTCCACTCCTTACGTCCCCTAAGACATCCTCAAATGATCATAGTCATCTTAGCTCACATCTATGTATGTTCAAATAATTCAAACATAGAATTTATACATAGGAACACTATTACCGAACATATAGTCAACTTGTTAATAAATATTCATTCTCAAGATAGATTGATCACACCTCCAAAAAACTCATAGAGAATCTTCATAGATTATAAAACACTCCAAAATAGAAAAGTCATCATGAGACATCAAAACAACATCGAAATGAGCTCAAATATCCTTCTCAAGTCATTTTCAAAATAAACATAAACACATAGTCAACTTTAAACATTAATATATTTGATTATACACACTTCCATATCTTTAAATTAGGTGCATTAGATGTGCCATGGAATCTATTTTATCTTTGTTTTTTATAGCACCATCAAATTTGACTTCTACTGAAAGATATGGAGAAAATACAAAGCTTTGGTTTTTCCTTGTGTTAAATTCAAATATTTTAATGACAACAATTAAAATTAAACTTCTTCCACTCTACTCACATCTCATGTCATCTCAACTTTAGATTCATACTTTAATACATATGTGATAATTCTCAAATGTTAAACCTCAATCACTTTGACCTCATCTCGTGCAATCTTTAAATGTTGACTCAATGTGCTCTGTTGATCTCTGTGGATCAGCTAGGTATTTAACTATCAATGCTCAACATTTGATCAATTTTTATGAACACCCACTCTCCATTAGATCCTTATCCTATACCTTTTCTCATTTTTTAAACATCATGAACCTATCCTCATATCACTTATTCTTAAATTTTTGGAGTAATGTGAAATATCAATCTTGATCAAATTTTAATTTGCATAGAAATGATTATGGGAACCTTTCTTATTTATCTGAGTAGCCATTTTTGAACTTTTATTATTTTTTCTATGCTTAGACATATGATCTAAAATTTGGATCACATGATCTCCTCACATAAGAAAATCCATTCATATATTAAGAAGCTCATATAACCTTCACGCGTGTGAAATATAATTCCATTAAAATTAATTCTCAAAATCTTCTATCATAGAGCCAACTATGCTTAGAATTTATCTGGAAGACCAAATTTGCTCATGCATATATTTTGATGCGCTTTATTGCATGATCTAAAATTTAGTGAAAATAAACTAGGCACAAAAATAAACAAACCCATATGGTATTTTTGTCTTGAAACCTCCATGTGTGTCAATTATAATCTTATCAACATGCTTACTTGGATCTTTTTAGCCATATGCAAATTTGGCTAAGTATGGGAAAACATTGAATTATGACTGAGAAGCCAACTTTGCACCCTCATATCTTTGATTATAATTCAATGCATGACTTGAGATCTAGTACATAACAAATAAGGACTAATTTTATCACAACCATATGACCAAATACCCATGACTCATCACACATGGCAATGGTGACATCATCAAACTACCTACTTAGATTTTCTAGCATTGGACCCAAAGTGTCTAGATGAAAAACTATGAACAACTAGAAGAAATATATTCATGCACACAAGCACTCAAAGCATTCTTAACTTATAATAAGACCCATTTCACTTTATCAAATCACTACACTCATCCCTAAACATCTCTAACCATGCCAAAATTAAATATTAATCAATCATAATTCAATCATAAACATTGCACACTTTGTCATTGTTACTTAGGCTATCAAAGCACTTCATCCAATCAGAAGGAAACCTCCATGACATCACTAAAAACTCTCCAATATAATGAGAATTTGATTATTTTTAGTGGTGTGATATTTTTTCTCAGGTATTTTGACCAAGTCTAAGGTCAAAGTTTGATGGTTTAGACTTGAAATAGTGTTTTAAGGTCTCTCATGTGCACAGAATGAAAGGTTCTCAACTTGAGAATGAATTTAAAGTATTAATTGGCACATGTAACCCCTACATGAGAACCTAATATATTCATGGTAGATAGGGAAGGGTCATATCTCAAATTTCAAAGTATTGGTTTTGAAAATGAGGCCAGTCCTTTATGAACAATCATTAACACCAAAAATAATGTTAACCCTCTCTAAATCCCTAACACTAGCCTAATGTGAAATATCCTATTCAAACTAGCCCATAATTGTCTCAAATGACTAGACAAACTATTATATCATGTATTCAACTCTCCTAATAATCTCTAGGTGTGATTGGTTTTTTAGGTGTGTGAGTAGACCCTATAAGAAAGTGCTTATTTCTTGAAGATTTGTTGTAGTAGTTAGAGTTGGCCAATCAAAGTAGGAAAATAATTGGATGGATAATTTTTATAATTTTATTTTATGTACATGTTGGTTTATCAATAGGTTGAAACCCTCAAGTGTGTTAAACAATTCATCCAAATTGACCAGTAGCTAACATGCCTAATGGTGAAAACAATGAGAAACCCAAAAAATAGTGAGATGTTAATTTAAAATGTGTTATCATGTAATAATAATGAATCCAAGTGAATGAATTTTTTTTTAAATACTTTTAATATATGTTCATTTTATATATAATTTTTAGAGATCATTTTATAATAGCAAAAGTTTCTCACAAGTTGATTTGTCTGGCTTAGTGAGGTCTGTGTACAATGAGGTCTTGAGTTTGGTATACAAGATAAATATTACTATTTTACCATGTTATATTTATATATAATAATTATATAATGATATAATTATATCATCTATATGAATCAATAATATTTTAAAGTGGTCATACAGGTGTTGAAGGTCAAAACTACCATGACTAGTCTTAAAGGCAAAATGGCAGTTTTAGGTAAGCAAGTTATAGTGATGAGTTTAAGGCTCTATGCCATAAGTAGAAGTATATAATTCACATGGTGTTTTTATTTCTGAATTTTATGTTTTATAATTTCTTTTTATAAGTTTTGTTAGTCATGAAAATTAGTGTAAATGTTGAATCCAAAATGATTTGTCAAACTCAGTGAGACCTGTGAGAGAGAAGGTCAACAAATTAGTATGCAAGACCAATAATTCACATTAGATATTATGATATTTATATTGGAGGTTATTATAAATATGTTTTATAATAATTTTAATGAATTTTAAGTCTTTGATTGTGTTCTTTTAGGTATCAAAATTTCAAGTTTTCATGATTGTGTTTTGAGTCTAGTTGGTAGTTCTAAGTGGGTGATTTGTAGAGAGGGGTTTGAGTCATTTTTCCATGAGTTATGAATTCCAAATCATATGGTAATGATCATAAGGATATATATCTTATTAATATGTTATTTTTTCCATGATTTTTTATCTAATTGGTATTTTATCGTTAGTAGTTTAAAACAAACTTTTTGGGTATGCACATGCCTAATTATGAACAATACTAATGGTGTGCTTCAAGTGACGGTTGAAGTTGAAAATTGTCATGGGATTGAGATGAAATTATAAGGGGTATATTTAGTTTCATATGATATTTAATTCCATTTTAGGTTTTTTAATGTGTTCAAATGAATATAAAGTGTAATGTGTCCTAAAGTAGACCTAAAGATGAAATGAGGCCTAATTGAGGTATGTCAAACCTAATGGAAGTCAAAGAACATTTGATAAATGTTTATGATATGTAATAATATATATTTCATGGATAAACTAATAGGTTAAGGGTGTTTTTATAACCAAGAAGGATATGAATAAGAGGTTTGTATAAATACAAGGTAGTTTTAGGCTTATGAGTGTGGAAGAGTGTAAGTGAATAAGATAGCGTTTTGTTGAGAAAAAAGAGGTATTATAGACAATAATATGAGTGTATATGATAATTTTTGAATATATTATATAGTTTATGTGTATTATGTTCAAGGTCATATGACCTAATCAATCTTGAAGAGATCTAATTGAGTGAAGAAACCTAGAAGGCAATTTGAGAGGGCTAAGAGTGTGAGGAACTGAAGAAGTGGTTATCATAAATTATTTGAGAAACAATGTGTAATGAAGGTGATAAAATAAATTAGGTAGATTGTTTGGTGTTGATTCATCTAAGGGGTTGGCACCTCCTTTCAAATTGGTGCTTGCTAAAGCCTAACTGAGTTGGTACTTAAATAGTTTGGGTTGGTGTTCCATGTGAAGTGGGTGCTTCATGAAATTTAGTGTTTGTATTATAAGATTATATTCCATTTGCATATATCAATGAGTTTTATTCCCCTTTAATTTTTTCCATATATGTGATGTGTTATTGTGTTTCATGATTATGTGGACAAGTGTTTATGCTTACTACATCTATATGCTTGTTTGAATGGTTTATGATGACTTAAATGAAATTTTATAAGAAATATTTGAATATTGACTCACCCTACCCCCCGCCCCCCCCGCCCCCCCACTCTTAGTCATTTTGATTCCAACATTTTGTATTATATCCTGGTCCTTTGAATCAAGTCTAAAAAGCCTTAAAAAAATCCTAAAAGGATGACTAGTCAGTAATCTCAAGGTCATTTTTATACCAGTAAAGATTCATTATTCAATGGATCTAATTATGTCTTTTGGAACATTAAGATGAATATATATTTGATGTATCAACGTCATGATATTTGGTACTTAGTTGTGGATGGCTATAGTGCTCCTCCTATTCCACCAACTGATGCAACAAGTAATAAGGCTAGTGAAAGTAACTCTAAGGCAATGAATGCCATTCTTTGTGGCCTATTAGAAGTAGATCTTATGATGGTGATGCAATGTGTATCATCCAAAGAGACATGGGACAAATTGAATACTATCTATGAAGGAGACACCAAGGTGAATATGGCCATGTTGTAAAACCACTAGAGATAGTTTGAAAATTTGAAGATGAAACAATTGCATCTTATCTATTGAAGGTTGATGAAGTTGTCAATTTCATTATAGGTTTAGGAGAAGAAGTGAAATAATCTATAGTTTTTAAAAATATATTAAAATAACTAACTCCTAAGTTTTATTATAAGGTGTTTGTTGTAGAAGATATGCATGATTTGGACAAACTAGAGATGGATGGGAATCGTGGAATCTTGATTGCCTATGAGATGAGAAAAATTGAAGGAAAACCTCTCAAGAAGGAAGTAGCTTTCAAAGTTGATAATTCAAAATTCAAAAAAGGTCAAGAATGAGGAATGTTGAAATGTTCATGATGATGAACTAATAGCTATGTTTTCTATAAAGTTGAGGTTTGGATTTAGTAAGTACAAGGGTAAGTTGTTTTTCAAATGTTTCAACTATGATAAGATTGGTCACTTTACATTTAAGTGCCACAACAAGTATAAAATTGAGCATGATGAAGAATGTGATGAACAACATGGAGATCATAGGAAGGTCTATAATCATGACAAGAAAAATAAATATTTCAAGAAGTATGAAGGTCGAAAAGGATCATTAAAGAATAAGAGAAGTTTCTATGACAAATAAGATAATAATTCATCTGATGTAAGTGACACAAGTATATCTGATAGTGATGATGATAGTAATGAACCTGAACATGAAAATAATGAAAACTTACTCGTGGCAATCAAATCAGACATTGAGGGTTGCTCAAATGGGAAAGGACTTATGGTTGATGTAGAAATATATGAAGAAGAAGCTAAAGTGAACCTTGAGGTAGAATTGGTAAGTGCCCTAGGGGACTTAAAATTCCAAAGAAAAAAGAATAAAAAACTAAGATCATTAGTTAAGGACTATAAAGGGAAAATTGGTTTGTTTGAGGAGAGATTGAGTAAAACCTCTAAGGATTATGATGAGATCATCGATCAAATTAAAGTATAAATGGAGATAGTCACTACAAGCTTACAAGCTAAAGAGGAATAATACACTAGGTATGAAACTAAAGTGGAATCCTTGAAAGTTAAGTTGGATCAATCATCTATTAAGATGAATATCTTTGTGAATTTTGAAAAGAGCACTGAGGCTCTAGATGACATCTTGAGTACTCAAAATTATGTAAGTGATAAGACGTGTTGGTTTCAAAGAAGACCAAAAAGAAGAATCTCAAGTCAAGGAAAAGGATATTGAAGACAAAAAGGTCAAAATGAAGAGACCTATAAAATATCCTAATGCTATGAGGTATGCTAGTTCATTTAATGGTTACTATTTTCTATACAGTCAGTTTGGTCATAGATCAAGAGAGTGTAAAAGACCTTCCAAGAATGAGTACTCATGGGACTATGGAAGGAGTCATAGTTCACATCAGTCAAGAGGTATGTATGATGTTGTTTTCTACAATTGTCATAATGTAGGACACATTTCAATATTATTCCCTAATAGAGTTATAAGGTCATCAAGTCAAAATAAGATTTTGAAGCTCCTAAAGTGAAAGAGAGAAGGAAAATGAATGTATGGAAACCAAAGATAATAAATGTTAGTCATGATCATCATATAAGCTCAAATGGACTACTTACTATGGTAGAATATACCTCAAATGATAAATAAATTTAGGAATGTCTCTTATCATTTCATATCGATGATCAAATGGTTGATGTATAGGTCAATCCTATAGTTCCAATCAATCCTAAAAAGATATTAAAGGATATTTAGTCTTGTGAGAGAGTGGAGATATGTGAATCTCCTAGACTTGTGTTTTTTTAGTGATCTATGAAAAAATATTACTCCATTATACTTCATGGAGAAACTATTCAGTTAGCAGAAGCATGGTAAATACTTGGTTTGAGGGGGAGATATTCAAGTTATTGACTAAGCTTGATCTGTGTTAATGAGTGATCTTGTAATTTTTAGTTCATTTGAAGGATTTATTCATGGAGTAATGGGGATCATGTTTTCTTAATGCTTCAAATTCTATGTGTTGAATTTTTTTTGCAAAGAAGGTGTGATTCCTAATGACAGCCATGTAAGGCCTTTGTCATTAATTTAAAAGGGGGAGGAAGTTCAAGAAGGAAGATGAGAGTGATCAGATTGAATAATATTTTACCATCAATGACAAAGGAGGAATTTGTTGATAAATGATGTCATTGATGTCAATAAGCAGGCCAGAGAGAGAATTTGAAGGCAACCTAATGTCTCTTGTATTGAGAGAGAATTTAAAGGAAACCTAATGATTATTATGTTGGTTATTTTCAAGGTTTTTAAAATGGTTTAAGAGTGTTTTCTGATGAATTTTATTGTTTTATATCATCATTGAGGTAAGCATGTTTGAGTACTAGTCTTTGAGTACAAGGTGTCTTGAGAAGCCTAGTCAAAACAAACATAGTCATATCATGAGCATGTGCATGGTGAGAATCAATAGGTATGTATATAATTATGATATTGTTTAATGAGAATTTAAGGCATGTGATCAAAGTGTATAAGCATAAAAAAGTGTTGCAAGTTTAGTTGTAAATATTTTGAGAAGCCTAATCATGGAACTATTCATAGCGTGTAAAGTCCTAGTGAGAAGGTTTGAGCATAGTGGTCTGGAGAGATGGATGCATAGAGGCATAAATAGGTTGTGTAAGTATTATTGAGCATGTATATGAGGTATTAGATCACTCAGGAGAGTTTCAAGGTGAGCCTATAGGGGTAAGACCTTAAGTCCAATTCTATAACTAGACTAGTTCTAAAACCTACTTGACCTAATGAGGTGGCATGATGTATTGACAAGATATATGAAGGATGTTTGAAATTATTTGAGAATTTTATATGTAGTTTGAGCATGTAAGTGAGGTGGATAACACATGGAAAGAGGCTTGAAGGTCAGTCCCAAGGCCTAGTGGGGTTTGCAGATCAAGATCCAAGTAAACAAAGAAAGAGAGTATGGCCTAATGGGGTATCAGGATCAGTTTCCAAGATAAGAATGAGCATTTTTAGTGGTTTGATAGTTTTTACCAGTTTTTCTTACCAATTATGAGGTCAAAATTTGAAATTTTAGGCTTGAAAAAGTGTTTTAAGGTCTTTCATGTGCACATAATGAAGGGTTCTCAACTTGAGAAGGAATTTCAAGTGTTTATTGGCACATGTCAACTCTGCATGGGAACCTAAGGCATTCATGGTAGATGGTAAGGGTCCTATCTTAATATTCTAGGCATTAGTTTTGGAAATGAATGATATCCCTTTATGAACAATTGTTAACATTGGAAATAATGTTAACCCTCTCTAAAACCCTAACACTAACCCAATGTAAAACATATTGTTCAAAATAGCCCATAATGGTCTAAAATATCTATAAAAACTATTGGATCATGTATTAAACTCTCCCAGGCATCTCCTAGTGTGATTCATTTTTTAGGCATGTAAGTAGACCCTATAGAAAAGTACTTATTTCATAGAGATTTATTGTAGTAGTCAGAGTTGACCAAGTCAAAGTATACAAATTAATAGATGGATAAGGTTGAGAGTTTTATTTGATTTTCATGGTGGTTTTTGGATAGGTTCAAACCCTCAAGTGTGTTAAACTTGTCATCCAAATTGACCAGTCACTAATAGGCCTAATGTTGAAAATAGTGAGAAACCTAGGTAGTAGTGAGAAGTTGAATAGGAATGTGTTATCATGTATATGTATACATACAAATTCATGTAAATGTTGTTTAAGTATTTTAAGATGTTTATGTTTGGATATAAGTTTTGGAGATCATTGGATAATAGTAAAATGTTGCTCATAAGTTGACTTGTCTAGCTCAATGAGGTGATGAGATTTTTTACAAGACCAATATTGCTTATTTGACCATGTTATATTTATATCTAATAATTATATAATAATCACATAAGAACATATACATACATCAAGATTATTTTAAAGTGGTCATATAGGGTTTTAAGGTTAAAATCACCATGACTTTTCTTAAAGGCAAAATGACAGTTATAGGTAAACAAGTTATAATAACGAGGTTGAGGCTCTATGCCCTAAATGGAAGTATATAATACACATGGTGTTGTTTTTTTGGAATTTTATGTGTTATCCATGCTTTTTAGAAGGTTTGGTAGTCATTAAAAGTAGTGAAAATGTTGAAGGCAAAATGATAGGCCTAATGGTGAATAGTACTAATGGTGTGCTTCAAGTGATGGTTGGAGTTAAAAAGTGTCATGAACCCAAAATGAGCTTAACAGAGGTATATTTGATTGGAATATGATATTTTCCTGATATGTGAGGTGTTTGAATGTGTTCCAAGGAATACAAAGTTTAACGTGTCCTAAAGTAAACCTAATATAGTTAAATAAATTGTCCAAAATGGTAGTTTGAGTGTGGTTTGTGACATCCCATCCATAAGCCCTTATTGCATGCTTTTGTGACCCTTAAAAACAAATTTTTATTCATTACCAATCATCTATAACCTTATAAACCTTGATTCCACCTCAAATAGGTAGTATTCTCCATGCCAATCATATTCCCCCAGGTCCCAAGCCTATAAGATAGGAGCACCCCAATTGGAATATAGAATCAGGCACTAAAGTGTCCCATTTTTGGCACTCCTATCCTTTTTCACTTTGAGCCCCAATGGTCATTTTCATCTAGTCCATATTCTTAATTATTTCATCCTAACATGAATACATCTGACCCATGACCAATTATTTCCCATAAAATCCAACTCAAAGCTCATTTACAAGGGGGTGACCAAAATTATAAAGCAAACAAGAATACAAACAAAGTGCTAAGGCAAACTTCCCTATTCTCTGCATATAATCACCTAATATAAATGAAAACATACTCAAATATTCATACCAATCCCTAACCACCTCAAATACTATCAAATTGGCATTTGCATCTACATCACACTATTTCACAAAGCCTTCTAGTTATGAGAACTACATATGGCTTGATCCCTCTTCAGAGTATTGGTATGTAGGAAGCATTCCCATACAAGGGGTGTGGATTGTACATTTAGTACATATTACACACTAACCCCTCTCTTTCTCAATTGATTTAAATATTATTTTATTAGTCCTACTTGAGGGTTAGGGTTTTGGAACAAAATCAACTCTACAATGAGTTTCATTGACAACCGATGCTCAATTTTTTATAGGCAAGCTCACACAGGCACACCACAACTACCCAAAAAGTTTCAAGTCATTCTAATTAGTTTGGACAATAGTGGCAGGAATGGACAATAGTGTTATACACCAAAGTGTCTACTTTTTGGTGCTTATATCCTTTCACTAAATGAAATCTAGATTCAGGTTTATAACACATTTATTGTCATGCACAACCATTTTCAACCTCTATATCATCCATCTCAATCTATTTCTAGCTAATTTATATTTATTGTTATTTTTTAAAAACTAAAAAATATAAACAATTACATAAATTAGGACTGTAATTATTGTTATATTCTGTATTGATCTATTAATCTAGACCCTTAACTAAAATAGGAATAAAACTCTATTATTCCAAAAAATGTTAAATAATTTGGTGAACCTGACTTACTTTGTTTATGCAAACAAACCCTAAAAAACCTTGGGAAAATTCCCTGCTGATTTTAGCAATATTCTTTTGATTTTTGCTACATATATAAATCAAAATTTCACATTTAATTTTTAAAATCTACCATAGTAATTTTAAAAATTATTTATTTCAGACCCTAGTTGCCTATACTAGGTCTCGATATTTTTTTGAAATTAAAATTTTGATTTTTCCACATTGGGTTGAATATTCCAATTTTATTAATCATGATTTACTTATGAAAAGTTTTCTAGTTTATCTTGCATGTTTGTTTCCTTTCATTTGTCATGAATTCAAAAATGACATAAATACACATCTACATGTTATTTCAAGATCAATTCAAATATATGTCATTTTTAATTACTTATTTAACATGATATCTCTCTATTATGTGTAATTTAATTAAGAATAAAATCCTTACATACTTGGAGGATCCATTACATAAGCTAATAACTACTTGTCAAGTTTCAATGTCATATCTTGTGCACAAGAAAGAATTACCTTCTTCTCCTCTCCCCCAAGAGGGTGATAGCTACTTTCCATCTAAATAGGTCCATGCTATCACCTCTACAAAAATTGGGGTAGCCTATACTATTGTTCCTAATGCATATATTCAGCCTATAGCTTCTTTAAACCCTCTTCAACATATGTGCTTACATGATCAACCAGAAGCAACTAGGGTTTTCACTTGTGAGACTCTAAGGAATCAAATCACCAACATGAGCAAGTTAATTTCAGGTTTATAAATTCAAAATCAGATATTACAATAAAATATCACAACATTAAAAAATTATATTATAATACAAAAGCATCAAAAGCACCCTAGTGTCAATCATGTATATGCACCTTCACCTAGTCAATTGGTTGCAAGCAATGCTATATATCAAAAAAAGAAATCATAAAAAAGTAACTATAAAACTATTGATTCAAAAAGCATTCAAATATCAAATAATATTTCAAGTGAGGTACTAAGGGAAATGATTAAATGTAATTTGATCAAACTATCTCCTCTACATCCAGTGAGAAGATACAAATATTATTTTTCATATCATATAATGCATAGACATCGCATAGATTCATGTTTGTCATTAAAAAAATATATACAATATATAATTCCTAATGAGGACCCTATACAAGGTAAATACATCAAGCAATCCATAGTGACACAAGAACACATTCACAAAGGGTCAAATTTAGAAATAGTACAAAAGTGGTTATCAAAGCATAAATCAAAACAACAAAAGGATCAAAAGTCAAAATCAAATCAAGAAATAGTGAAAAAAGCATAGGTAAAGCACAAAAAATATCCAAATATAACTCTTTAAAATGAGGCTCAACTTTCAAAGTAGTATGGGTTTGGTCAAAAATATATATAACAATTTGATTATCAAGGTCAAGGGTTGGGCAAGCATGCTCAAGGCATCACTACTCCTATTCTATCAATTGATAATGTTTGTCACCAAGGTTTGGGATTTATTGAAAATACTAAGGTAAATCATTCACATACATGATTTATCAAAGGAAAAGATCTAGATACAATAAAAGTCAACACTAGCATTCTATTAGTTCAAAATCAAGATGATAATGATGATTGAAACAATATAGGTTATTATGATTTCCAAGATATCGAAAATGAATCCAAATATTCATAGTCATATTTGCATCCATTCCCTCATGCTTCAAAATAATGCATGATTATTTTTTTGTTACAAAACACCATGACAGGGAGTCTCTTCTGAGACTCATTGATTAGTATCATTTTTTCTTAGCTTGTACATAATTTCTCAGCTTACTTGTATTTAAGTTTTTTTGCTTAATTTTACATATTTCTCAACTTGTACATAGTTTATTTTTGCTTAATTATACATAATTTATTAGCTTACTTTTACATAGCTTATTTTAAAATACCAAAAATAATATAACATGTCAAAATACAAAAATATTCAAATAATTCAAAACACCATAAAATTTTCAATGCATTATCCATGTTTTACATTTCTACTACCATGATAGACTTAAATTTTTATATTATATGATATTGTTTATCAATTTATCTACATTACCATGCTTCACTTGATATTCTTTGAGTGTGTGTAGTGACACCTAGATCCTTGATTGCTTCACTCTACCCATTGAGCGGGCATCCTACTTCTACATTCGAAACATACATTAACATATCTACCTGACTACATCATATATGTTATGTCATTCTTATACCACACACTCTAGTTATCATGTTGATGTACATTACTTACTAGTTTACATAGATTATTCTATCAACACTCACTAGTATATATCACTTGTGTATTTCCTAACATCTACCTAGTCTTGTAGTACATGTGTTGCTTTTTTTTATTGATTTGATTAGTTAGATGTGATAGTATTTCCAGTATTTACATGCCTTATTTTCTTGCTTCGAGTAGGTAGATGTGATTGCATTTCTCTAAAGCTAATTTTTACCTGTGTGCGCCTTAGTATATTTATCAATGTCTTTTGCTTGTACTCTTATATGTACTTATAGCCCTCATGTCAATCTTAATTTTTTAAAATTGTATGTGTATGTGGGCATTTAAACATGCCTTATATGATTTTTTTCCTAGTTTGAGTGACATATACCCATGTCTCTTGTTTGATTGACCCCTTGGCCTCTTTTGTATGCTTCTTACTTCTTACCTTGCATACTTGTTTGCTTGTTTACTTCTCATTTATTTGTAATGCCATAATCCACATCATGCATTGTCTTGTCTTCTTGGATGCCATGATGGACATCATGCTCCATCCCTATTTAACAACTAACTAGATTTCTAGTTTCAATTCAGTATATTGCACATGTTAATACATTGTTACATCTATCTAGGCATACTCCTATTGATCTAACAATATCCAATGCAAACTATGATATATTTTGAATTATCATTGATATATTATGTATTTCATAACATAACACACTTGTAGATCACTTTATTCTAAGGGTAGTCATTGCAGGGTCTTCATTCCTACCCTCGAAAGAGGGGACAATAAACAAGGGTTTTGTCACAAAGATCAGAGCCCTCTACCGGTAAAAAAATCATCTTCCAAAACACTTAGAACAACAATCAAAGTTTAAAAAACATATAATAGACCAAAAAAATAATGATGAATATAAAACAATAATCAAAAATAGTAAAAGACAAGAGTGCCAAAATTAGACAACAATGCCAGACACCAAAGTGTCCACATTTTGGTGCTCCTATCCAACCAACCAAAACCCAAAATTTTCAAAAACAAACATAAAGGTAAGATCAATTATAGTTTTTTTAGCCATAATTTAGTTCAGATAGGGGGCATCATGCATAGCATGATGTCTTTCACTTCCAGTTTTAAATTGGGTAGTTGGTATAACTTCTAGATTAGAATCCATGCTATAAACAATAGTGATTAGAGGCAATGTGAATGGCACATTTAACTTTTTTAATTTCTAGTTCATTATTTTACCCAAGAATTCTTAGAAATTGCATGCCTTATTCCATATTTAGGTGGTTGGCATCATTTTGGAGTGGATTTAATGTAAGCCTATTTCTTCGTTTTAGATTGGATTTCATACAGTCTTAATATCCACCTTTTAGAGTGGCTAAGATTGACCTAGTTTTTAGTACATATTCAGCTATCCATACCACATTGTTAGATTATAGTGCATTCATGGGCTTCATGAGACATCTCATATGACACACATTTATACTATTATCAGTTCATAGTTCACACATAGTGGGCAATGATGGAACCAAAGGACTAGCTTGCCTTTGTATTCTTGAGCCACCTACTCAAAGGATTAGACACATAGTCCAAACATTGATTAACACATACATGATCACATAGCTTCACTTAGTGGGTGATAATGGAGCTAAAGGGCCAACCTTTATATTCTTGAGCCACCCTTAGGGAATTTAGCACTTAGCTCTGTTCATGATATTACTCTTGGTACATCACATGCCTAGCATCACTCAACATCACTCAATATCACAATAGGTTTTGTATTGGTTCATGTACCCAGTGAGGTGTATTCATTCCTTTCTCTTCTTCTCTCTTTTACCTAGCCTTTATACATTCTTATTTTATAAATAACATGTCTAGTAATAAGTGATCTACTCCTTTTTTTCTCTTGTATATTTATGCTTCACATTATTCTCTCTTTATGCACACTTAGCATCACACAGCTTCATCGGCCTCACCCTTGTAGGTAAGTTTAGGTACACTTTCTATTTTTCCTTTATCCTAGTATTTTAATTTGCTACATCACTAGAATAAAGGGGGGGAATGTAGTTATATAAATTTTCCAAATTGGTAATTTGAGTGTGGATTATAACATCCCATCCATAGGTACTTATTGCATGCTCTTATGACCCTTCAAAACACCTTTTTGCTCATTACCAATCATCTAAAACCTTCAAACCCTAACTCCACCTTAGCCAAGCAATATTAACTATGTCAATCCTATTCCCCTAGGTCCTGACCCTGTAGAATATGATCACCCCATTCAGACTATAATATCAGGCATTAAAGTGTCCCATTTTTTATGCTCATGTCCTTTTGCACTTTGAGCCGCAATGGTCATTTTGATCCAGTCCTTATCCTTAACTATGTTGTCCTAGCATAAATACATCTAACCCATGACCAACTATTCCTTATAAAATCCCACTCAAATCTCATTTACAAGGGGGGGTGACCAAACTTACAAATAAATCAAGAATACAAACAAATCACTAAGGCAAACTTCCCTATTCTCTGCATACAGTTACCCAATACAAATGTAAACATACTCAAATCCTCATAACAGCCCCTAACCACCTCAAATATTATAAAATTGGCATTTTTATCTGTATCACACTATTGCACAAAGCACACTAGTTGGGATAGCTACATATGGCTTGATCCCTCTTTAGAGTATTGGTATGTAGGCAGTGTGCCCATACAAGGGGTGTAGATTACACATTCAGTATATATTACACACTAACCCCCCCCCCCCCGTCCCTCTTTCTCAAGCGATTCAAATATCATTTTATCAAGCATAATGGAGGGTTAGGGTTTTGAGATAAAATCATATCTACAATGAGTTCTATCGATAACCAGTGCTTGATTTTTCACAAACAAGCTCACACATGCACAACATAACTATCCAAAAAGTTTTAGGTCTATGTGATCAGTTTGGATAATAGTAGGAATGAAAAATAGTGTTGGACACCAAAACATCCACTTTTTGGTGCTCCTATCCTTTTATAAAATGAAATACAGATTCATGTTTATGACACCTTCAAAGTCTTACACAACCATTTTTAGCCTTTGTATCATCTATCTTTGTCTATTTATAACTAAGTTATATTTTTTTCCTATTTATTACTATTTTTAGAAAGGTGAAAAAGTAAATAATTACCTAAATCAAGACTGTAATTATTGTTATATTCTATATTGATTTATTAATCCATACCCTTAACTAAAATATGAATAAAACTCTATTATTTGCAAAAAAAAGTTAAATCACCTAATGAGATTAGGTCTACATGAGACCTAAAGATGAAATGAAGCCTAATTGAGGTATGTCACACCTAATGGAACTAAAATCAAGTTTTATCCATGTTTATGAGATGTACTAAGATCTATTTCATGGGCAACCTAATAGGTTAAGTGTATTTATCTGACCAAGGAGGATATGAACATGAGGCTTGTATAAATACAAGGCAATTTTAGGCCTATTACTATGGAAGAGTGTAAACAAAAAAGATAACAATTTATCAAGTAAAATGAGGTCTTATAGATGGTAAAATGAGTGTAGAGTATCAATGATGAAGATATGACATAGGTTCTATTTTTGAGTATCAAGGTTATATGACCTAATCAATCTTGAAGAGACCTAATTGAGTGAAGAGACCTAGAAGGCAGTTTGAGTGGGCTAAGAGTGTGAGAATGTGAAGAAGTGGCCATCATTAGTTGGTTTCGAAACAAGGTGTATTTAATTTGATCAAATCAATTAGGTGGTTGAGTTTGGGTTGAGTCATCTAATGGTTTGGTACTTTTTTGCAAGGTGGTACTTGCTAAAGCCTAGCTGAGTTAGTGCTTAACTAGTTGGGGTTGGTGCTCCATGTAAAGTGGGTAATTTAATAAATTTAGAGTTCATATTATATTAACTTAGTATATTTATATATATCATTGGGTTTTATTTCTCTTAATGGTTTCTCACATATGTGATGTGTTATTGTGTTTCATGTTTATGTGTATAGGTATTTATGCTTGAAAGATCTATATGCTTGTTTGAATGGTTCATGATTACTTAAGTGAAATTTGATAATAAAATTTTGAAGATTGATTCACACCCCCTATGAGTAATTTTTATTCCAAAAATAAAGGACCTGAGGAAAGTGTTGCAGTAATGTATATACCATGGGATTTCATTAAATCCAAACAAATGTATATTTGGAGTGACTAAATGAAAATTGTTGGGCCACATTATCTATGAAAGGTAAATTTATGTATATCCTAACAAAGTGGAGGAAATATTGAATATCCCACATCCTAACACTAATAAATATTTTGAGTGTTTATTTTTTAAGATCAACATCATAACAAAGGTGTTTATTTTGGTACCCGATCCATCTATGAAGGACCTATTAATGTAGAATAAATTAGGTGAGAGGCATGGTAAATGGATGACCATAATCCAATAGTTTGACTTAGATATTTAGTCAATGAATATTATTTGAGGGTAAGGACTCTATAAAACCATCACTAAGATAAATCCCTAAATTGTTTACCAATTATACTAGATGCATAACGTCATAAATGATGATTGGTACATGGACATAATTGGATATTTACTAAAAAATGAGTGTCTCAAGAACATAAATATTAGTGTAGATCACTATAGCTAAGGAGTATCCACTTTATGATCAAGGATGACATACTCTATAAAAAAACCATGAAGGCATATATTTGACATGCCTAAATAAAGAGTAAGTGATTATAGTACTCAGATATTTACCTAAGAAATATGGAACCAAACATGGTTTAGGTAGTACTATTTCTCACCAAATACTATGATTAGGCTATTATTAGTCATGTCTTTTCAAAGTTGCTTACATGCATGTGAATAATTGCTATATTTACCAAGTCACTACATCTTATGAACACACCCCAACTATACCATTTTTGTCTATCATTGAAACTTGACCTTCTACTAAGTGGGGAGTGAAATTAAAGGTAGCCATCAATGTCAATTCCTCTATTGGCCACAAATTCATCTTTTTAATGACATATTATTACACTCACTAGACTAAATATCAAACATTCTATAATTTCACTACTAATGTAGTTAATCAATTCTTGGAGGAACACATTGACACAAGGTTTGGTATGCCCACCTAGTTGGTATGTGACAATGGTCTTGGTTTATTCTCCCTATAATTCATTTAATGGGTTTATGATCATCAAGTAACTATTAAGTTTTATTAAAATCATTATCCAAAAGTTAATGAGTTGGATGAGTCCATTAATAAGAATTTACTGAATGTAATTAATAATATTTTAGAAAGAAACCCAAGGATTTGGCATAACATGCTTAAATTAGCTTTATGTTTAGATAAAACTAGGATCAAGTCACCTTAGGGACCTCCTCTATCATCTATTGTATGGCCAAGATTCAATCTTATTGACCAATCTAAATATCCCTACCTTACTATTCATTAAAGAATACTTAGAAACTGATGATCCAATAGAAGCTCACCGCTTAAACTTCATGAAGTTAGAAGAAAAAATAGATACATCCTTACTGCATTTCAATAGGCATTAAGAGGTATCCAAATGTTGGTTTGACAAAAGGGCCAAAGTGAAGGCCTTTCGGATCTTTGATTTGGCCCTCATATGGGATAGGGCTCACAAATAAAAGGTAAAACATCTAAAATTTGATGCATTATGGCTTGGTCCCTACCAAATTTATAAGATCTTGGGTGAAAATACATTTTGCCTAAGGTGTCATACTAGTGAGGATGTTTTATTGCCTATCAATATAATTCCTCAAGAACTATTTCTAGGATTGAGTCGTTTAGAATCCTTGGTAAATAAATTCTATTTTTCTTTCTATTTTTGTTTCTTATCCCTTATTTTTTGTCTTGGGTTTGCTTTTGTTTATTTTCTATTTTCTTTTTTAGTTTTGTCCCAACTATTTTTGTCTTGTAGTCCCCTCATTGATCAAATAAATGAAATGAAACATTGTTTCAAGAGTAAAATGGATGGAGATCAAGAAACCTAATCAAAATTTTAATCGAATAATTACTGTAACTGTTGTTGGTTAGTTTATTTATTGAATTCTGAAGGTAAATGATTTGTAACAAAACTTTTGAATTTTAAATAACTATTTTCAGATTTGAATCCATCTAAAGCACTTATAAAAATATCAAAATAAAAATGTATGATTTATTAAATTCTAGTTTGTATTAATCTATCATGAGCTTATTTATTTCCTTCTACCCATGGCTTGGTCCCCAACCCTCTATGGAGGAATCATAAAATATACTTTCAAAATAATTGACGTAAGATGTAAAATATAAAATTCTCATCAAAATGGTGATCTTGACAGCCTCCACCATAGGCTTTTTAGCCTATATGGCAGTGGAGAAAGGCCTTGAGGAGGGGTCGAAGGCATCTTTGTTAGGGATATAAATACTTGGTTAGCAGTAGAAAAATTCCAATGCCTCTCCCCCTCCCCCCCCCCCCCCCCCCCCCCCCCCCCCCCCCCATGCAAGCTAAACTAAAAAATCTGTCCCTTTAATAGTTATGACATTATGAAGATCTAAATTACTACATATGAATGCAAATAAAATGAATTAATCACTTAAATCACACACAAATTGTTTTGGTAGAATTATAGCTTAGTATATCACTTATTCATATTAACTCTAGTGCCTTTAAATTTTGGATTGTTCTTATTAATTTATTCTAGCTAATTATTTTTATTCTTGTGAAATTAGGTATTATAGACTCTCAAAATAATCAAAAGTATTTCCCTATAGGAGTCTCCATTTATTGTTGCTTCTATAACACATCCAATTTTAAAACTAAAAATGGGGAAACTTTTTTTTGCTTTAAATTTGGTCTTGTAAGTTATGGAGTTCATTATGGTTACTAGTTTAAATCATCTTTCTTGGGGGTGCCTATTCTTCCAGATGTGAAGATTTAAATATGAATATGCTTCATTATTTTATCTAATCCTACAAAATTAACTCTTCATTATAAAATGTTGGGCATGCAAGTTCACATCTTGGGCTGGTTTATTTTTAATATCTAAATTTGCATAAGTGTGATGAGTCTTAGTCTACCTAATTTCTTGTGTTTTGAAACACATTTTACAACTCCATTTTATACTATTTCACCTTATGTTTATGCAAACTATCTAGGTTTTCAAAGTTTTATTTCTTGTTTTCCTAATAGATTTGGTCTATTTTTCTCCCTTTTGATATAAAATGCCTAAGTGATTATATGGATTTATATTTTTACTTAGTCAATTTCTCATTAAAATGGATGAAAATAGCTTATGAATCAAGCAACTAAGCCACTACATAGTTTTAATTTTATATACTTAGTTGTTTTTTAGATTTCACCTAGTCATTTTATTCAAATTTACTTAGTAGTTGGCTTTTAAATCAAAGATTGTTGATTGGGGTTAATTTATTATTTGCCTAAAATTTCCTAGAATGATTTTTATGTAACTTGGTGACTTCTTGTAGCTCACAATGTCCTAGGCCCATTTGAAAATATTTTCATCACTTAGTCATTTTTTGGCTTTTGCCTTAACCATTATCATTCAAACTAGTTAGCAATTGCTTTTAAAATCAAGGTTGTTGATAGTGACTTTTTATATTGTGACTAAAGGTAATAAAAATAACTCTCATCTCCATTATTTTTTAGTGTGACAACTGTCTTTGGTTCCCAACAACCCTAAATCTATCCAAAAAGTCTTTTAGGACTTGGTCGATTTCACAGAAGTGGCCTATAGTCACATGGAACTTTTTCAATTCTTCAAAAGACTTAGTTGTTTTTATTCAAGGTTGAAAAGTGGGAAAATGAAATCAATGGTTCTCTAGGATAGCAAGTGAGTGGGATGATTTCATGTGGCATAATCCCATTGATCCACTATCTTAGAGCTGTATGTACTAGTGCAATGCCTCTAGGAAAGTGGGAGAGAAGGATGACACCATATGGAAATATATCACTCCTCTAAAATCCTAGGGTAGTTTGTATAGGCCTCAGTAATGATTTGATATCTCTATAAAAGTAGGTGAGTGATATGACACTATGTATAAATATCTTATCAAACCACATCCTTGTGATGGTCCATGCAAGTAGAGCAATATGTCAAGATAGTAGGGGAGTGATATTGTGATACGTGGTGAAATATCACTTCACTATGGAATGAATAGTCATCATGAAATTAAAGATTCAACTAAGAAATGGAAGATAGGAGAGAAACCACATGGTAGGAAACCCATTGGATCTAAGGGCATGTTGGTTTGATTGCTAATAAAACACAAGTCTAAAGTTGATGGCCTATCTGCCCATCAAATTCTTTAAAAGACCAAGAATGGAATATGCATCTAATTTGATTTATAGAACCAAATTGTAGTCCAATTAAATCATGAATGAGATGGAAATCATCAGTGTGTCCTATTCATCAGTTTTAATCTTGAAGCATAAAGGATAGAATATATGTATTAAAAAGGAATGACTTTAATTTCATAGGACATGGCAGATGACTATCGAAATATGATATAAAATACATTCCCTCATTGGTGTTAATTCTTTATTTGGTCCAGCATGGTCCCCAATATTTCCATAATGTACTATAGTGGGACTCACCAAGCTTGCATTCCTATTGAAGATCAGCTCTTGTGTCATAATATGGGCTGGCTCTATGTGGATTGTGAAAGGTGATAGATAAAACTAGATATTTTATTGATTTTTTAGGATAATTTCTTCATTTTCTTATTTTAGCTTGTAGTTACATAGTTTTTTATGAGTATTTGATGATTTATTAGTATTTTTAATAACAATAAAAATTAATATAACTAGAATTTTATAAAGTGGTCATTCTCTGTGTATTTTTATGGTAATGATGCCCTTCTTTCTTCTAGCTATTTTCTCTCCCAAAATATTGCACCATCTTTAGTTGGAGTTGTACTATATATGGATCAACTAGAGATAGGTTTAAATGGGGGTTAATTTAGATAGATATATCATAGTTCACTTGTGTTTATGACATGGATTTTTACCTCCCTAACTCTAATCTTTTGTTTTTTTTATAATCAATTAAATCTAGGGATATAAAAATCTCAATTTAATTATCTATCTTGGTTGCTTTTATTATTATATCTCAGAAGTTTATCATTATTGTTGCATTTTTAGACAAGATAAATCCATGAGACAAGTCAGCTTATGTAAGGAATTAAATCATGGAAGCATGACAACCATAGTATACTTTAGTTAGAGTTAATTCTTTTGATTCAAATCATTAAAATAGGCCCCTAACATGAAATAGTTCCCATCAGCCAACTAAGTGAAGACTAACATACCAAGACCTAGTAAATTTAGACCTTAGGGAGGTATTTTCATAATGGGATCTCCATTATTTTAGGATATGTTAGGGATTAACAACCCATTTGCCTAATTCCTAGCTATGTGTCAAAACCTACATCAACATGTTTTGGCACTAGAAGGAGGGCTTGAACCATGATTTGAATTCATTAGTTGAAAAATTGATCTAAGGTATTTAAAAACCCATCTATCCCACTAAAATATTTTCTTAAGCTAGAGGGTAGAATAATTAATACCTAATCAAAATCTAATGGGGATAACATAGAGCTCTTAGAACTCCATATTGTATAATACCAAAACCAAGAGTTAACAAAGGGAAAGGGAAAGTCAAGCCCATGATTTTATCTAGTGGCTATCTGGGGCATAACTCATGATTTTCCCAAAAATATAGACAAGTTCTATCCCATGTTCATAATGGGACGTGTCCAAACTATGGATAAACATATTTAAGACTTTAATGATGATCTAATTAGAACCCAAATATAACATTAGGATGTTATATGTAGATTTTTTCCCTACTCCTTAAGATAAGTAGCCTATGCTTGGTATCTTGGATTACCCATTGGGTCTATTACTACCTGGGCCAAATTAGAATTTGTGTTTTTAAACCATTTCAGAGTTCTAATTAACCCCATAGTCCTATATAATTAATTTGTAGTTTCTATGAGAGAACATAATGATCCATGATTATGTTTAATTCTCAGTTCCACAAGTTTTACCAATGTTTGAATGACCCTTACACCTAGGCCAAAGTAACTTCCATATAGACCTACCTTAAAACTAGGGATTTGATGAACTCTATGCTCTTTAGGAGAACCCAAATATCCTTAACATAATTATCTTTGGCTTATAAATAATCTTTAAAATTTGATAAATAAATGATGATACAAGGCTATGCAGTTGTCCCTTTACGCTTGTTGGGTCAGCCAGTTGCATATAACCAAATACTAATGATTAACTAAGCCCTGTAGCAAGATACTCTATTGATGAATCCTATTCTAGGATACCTATATATGATCCCTAATATATTTTAAAATTTGAATCCAATGAAATATCAACCTAATGGTTTGCTTTGTGTGCCTCCTAACCATTTAGTTCCGTAGATGAATAATGAATAGTTGGTTCTAATGGATTACAATATCATTATTGTTACACCAACCACTAGTGTATACATTACATTTTGAAATACCCAATAGGAACTTCTATATTACTTAAAATCCTAAGTTTAGGATAGCAACACTCATACCCATATACCTACAACTATCTTAAGACCTTAATCACCTAGCCAACCTAGTGATAACAAAAATTAAGTTGTGAGTAACTTGAAACAATTGTTTTATAATATATCTAATTATGTGGTCAACCTACAGAGGCAAGGGCATCAAAATTCTAATTAGAATTATAATAAATAGTTTTATGGTAATAATTTCAATTTATAAAGACCCAATAGGAAATGAAATGAAATTTCTAAACCACAACCTAGAGGTGATTCCATCCTATCACCTAAAAGGGGAGGTGTGAACAACTTTCTCAAGGGTGAAATTTAGAGTGATAACAATACCTTGAAGGGAATTGTAATACCTTCAAGGGTTCCTTAAAGGTGTCTCTTAAGAGATACCTTTCAAACATGAATAAGAATAGATTTTTACTTCAATTTAGTTATTAGGTGATACCTTCAAGTTACCCATGAAGGTATTTCAAGTCCCTTAAAGGCATCTCTTGAGAGATAACTCAAAGGGCATTGTCATACATGAAATGAGATGTTGAAGGTATATCCTAGGAGATACCTTTCAAACATGCATAAATGTATCCTTTAATTTATTAAAAGGCCTTCCAAATTATGTTTGAAGTCACTATTGTATGATACCTTGAAGGGCTTTGTAATACCTTCAAGGGCACCTTCATGCATGTTCAAAAAGTGTCTCTTTGAAGTCACTACTAGGTGATACATTAAAGGTCCTTCTAATACCTTTAAGGGAACCTTTATACATGTTTTAAAAATGTCTCCTTAAAGGCACTATTGGGTGATACCTTGAAGGGCCTTATTATACCTTCAAAGGTACCCTCAAAGTATCTCTTAGAAGATACCTTTCAAACATGAAAAAGAGTGTATTTCTCCTTCAAGATAGATCCTAAGAGATACCTTTAAGCTACCCATGAAGGTATTACAAGGTAATTTAAGTCATGTCATAAGATGAAACTCAAAGGGCATTGTCATAAATTCAAGGGGATGTTGAAATTATCTCTTAGATTATACCGTTGAAACATTCATAAGGTGACCCTTGAAGGTATTATAAGTCCCTTAAAAGTATGTTTAAAGGAACTACTAGGTGATACCTTAAAGGGCCTTTTAGTACCTTAAAAGGTATGTTTATGCATGTTATAAATGTGTCTCCTTAAAGGTAACATTCGGTGATACCTTGAAAGTCCTAATACATTCAAAGGTACTTTCTAGGTATGTCTTAGGAGATACATTTAAAACATGAGTAAGAGTTGATTTTTCCTTCAAGGTTTATCTTAATAGATACCTTCAAGTTATCTATGAAGGTATTACAAGGACCTTGAAGGCACCTCATAATAGATACCTCAAATGGCATTATCATACATTCAAGGGGATGTTAAAGGTTTATCCTAAGAGATACATTTTAAACACGCATAAGGTAACCTTGAACTTATTACATGTCCCTTATAAGTATTTTTGAAGGCACCACTAGGTGATACTTTTAAGGGCATTGTAATACCTTCAAGGGTACCCTTATTCAAGTTTTAAAGATATCTCTTAGGAGATACCTCCAAGTTAAAATTGAAGGTACTATAATTCTCTTTAAGGTATCTTCTAAGAGATACCGTGAAGGCTCTTGTAGTAACTTCAAGAGTTCAAATATATACCTTAAACATGCACATGATTGGAATTCTCTTTCAAGGTATCTCCTAGGAGATACCTTAAATGGCCTTGTAATACCTTTAAGAGTACCTTTATGCATATTTTAAATGTATCTCCAAAGAGATACTTTCAAGGTACTCTTCAAGGTAATACAATTTAATTTAAGGTATCTTCTAGGAGATACCTTGAAGGGTCTTATAGTACCTTTAAGGATTATCCTACTAGATACTTTGAACATGAACACGATTGGAATTTTATTTAAATGTGTCTCTTAGGAGATACCTTGAAGGGCCTTGTAATACCTTAAATATTGATTGCAATGGTCATTTAAAGGTTTTTTATACAACCATGGCATGCGGGGTACAATCGATTTATGGCTATAAAAAGTTAAAACACATATATATTTAGAAAGAATAAACAAAAGACCTTTAGTGGAGTAGAAGACTATTTAAAACAAATGCAATTTATATTCATTGAGGGTGAATTGATTATTTTAATAATTTTTTTAACTTTGATTATCTATTTTATTCAGACTTTGAGCTCATATCTACAGACCAAATTCACACACTGAGTCTCTACAAATCATGAATGCACAATTTAGTGACATTTATCACATAAACATCTCATTGGATCCAAAACTCAATGTGTATCGAATCATAGTTCTTATGATTATAAATGCCTATAAAACTTGAGCTCTTATGTAAAGAAAACATGTGGTACACCACCTTTTATCCCTTGCATACACCATGACTCACAAGTGCTACACACATGCAATAGAAAATAACACCTGAGCACACTCGAGAGCACCCCAAGCCTATCCATACTGGGTATTATAGTAGGGTTTGATACTACCTAGACCAACCTTGGGCTGCCTCTTATTAATACACTTTATAATGAAATTTGAAATAATTATATGCATTGATCCCATAAATAGATTTAATTTTATGTTACATGTGCCAAAAACAGGGGTTTTTATCTTTCCATGCCATAGATCAAATTGAAAACCTATAAATAATTATTGCATCTATTTTAAAAAGATAATTTTAAATTGTTTTAATACTATCAATAGTTTTAAGATCCCATTAGTCATGTGCGTACTTCATTGGTGGAAGGCCAGCTGACGTCAGAGCTAGGTGTGCTCCAATAAGGTTTATATTTATGAACAACCCAAAAGGGAGAATAGAAAACTAAGAGAATATTTATATATAAAAATGTGCCATATAGACATATCAATTTGGACATATAAGTAGACAATGTGGACCTATTAAGCATACCAAAATATCCATATTGGCATGTGCAAAATAAATTATGCCTAAAACTACCTTTAGCATAGGATTCAACCCATCTGCCTATCTTTATTCTGTGCCCTATCTACCCCTACATGTATTTATCGATACATATCTTTGCACGCTAATTGATGTAAAATATACTATAAGGAATACTCCTATGTTGTAAGTGCACTTCTATGCCAATACTTGATCAAACATTACATTGGTCATTGTTTATAATTAAATAAATTACTTGAAAAATATAATACACTTCTATGAAATAGTTATGCTTCAACCATGGGGATAAACATGATATAAACAATAACCTAGAGATTTTAACCAATGCAAGTGTAGAACAGATCTATAATATCATTTTATGTAATTTATGTTACAACATTGCATAAATAAAAAATAACACCTGTAATTTTTATTTTTTAATTGTCAAATTTATAATCTATGAAATCATTGTAAAAAAATGTTGAATCGAGACCAAATTATGCTTAATGACTAGCTAAAAATTTTAATAAAATTTTGGGACTTTTATTAAATTAAAACCTAAATTTACAAATACAAGTTACATATGCATTAAGTAAATGATTAAAAAAATTGTTAAATTCAATTTAATGTGGAGCCAAAATCACATGATAGACTGAAATATATTATACTCAAATACTAATATAATATTAAAGTATATTAAAAAATAATCTAGATCTAAAATTTTCAAAATATTAATTAGTATTTATCACATCTTCTGACCATATCATTTTGGGCTTCAAATTTCTCATGTCAGGCTTCAAAATCTAATTTTTATCATCAAAAATTTTAGCATTTGTTTTTATAATAGCGGAATCTCTAGCTTCATCCTAATGTCATGACCGTTATCATAATTTCCTCAAAATTAACTCTTTCGTATGTGAAAAAGTATACTTCTTAAAAGAATAATTACTAGATATAAAATATAATCACTTGGAAGAATAAACTCATCATTAATCTTATGGAGTGGAGATTCATTACAGACAAAATAGCCCTTCCATTATAGTATGATTATCTACACATTTACTTTGATATCAGACCCCTAATGCGTCATATTTATCTCAAAGTTGATTGTCATTTTATTTTATGTTTTGACCTTTACAATTGGATAATAAAATTAATGTTGAAACACAAATAATTTTTAGTCTATTTATATGAAAAAAGATAACATTATCACTCTGTAATGATGACATGTCTAGTCATTAATGAACCCTTTATTAGATTCTAAAGCATACTATCATTGACACCTTAACACAAGATGAATCACTCGAATGTCACTATTTTAATCTCCATCACATTAATTTAACACGATCTTGATATTTGACATTGACATCTTATCACAAGATAAATCTCTTTAATATCACCATATTAATCTCACATTAATTTAACATGCTATAAACCAATCATTATGAATGTTGGAGAGTACTTAAATTAGGATTTATTTCTTATGATGTGACAAATGGGGATTTTCTCTACTAATGAGAATACTCAAATTGGATTTTTACATCTGATGGGAATATAAAATATATTAATTATGTTAAAGTATTAATTTTTATGAACATGTAAATGATGTCCAGCAAATCTCAACATATCCAATTTAATCTCACCCATTAAACATATATATTTAATTATGAATCAATGTTATTATTACTCTATTTAAATTATTTGGTCATTAATCTCACCTTATTCTAATTAGAAAGAGCATTTAGACATCAATGGATCATTGTTAGGTTATAAGATGGTCCTTTTCGTTAGTCTAGGTGATTATGTGTTATTTTTTAGATCTAAAACTATTAAATATATTGGTTACTAAGATTATTTGATTATTGTTATTAAAAAATGTTAGATTTACCCTAGCCTTCACCATTTAGGTCCCTATTAATTTTCTACACACAAGCAAATAAATAATAATCCATAGTAGTAAGTGTTAAACAACCTTAATCTCCAAAATTTCATTATCTTAGCCATTTCATAACAATAATCTAGGTATCTTATCCTAATCTCAATAATTTCATAACATAAAGCACTAAACAATAAATAAAAAATCCAAGTCAACATAAATAAATCACACATTTCAGATAGAGTAAAAATATATATTAAATAATATTAAGATTAAATACCTAAAATAAGGATATGAAGAAATGACTAACAAATATGGTCAATGCTTCAACCACTATACGACCTTCATTATTCCGATCTGTCAACACTCTACAATGTATATTCATAACAAAATCATAATATGTATCTACTTAGACATGTTCAAAGTTTTTGTTCCTATAAAAAATGTGTTGAAATTATATAGACCCCATTTAGTAAAGTAAAATTTGAATTTCAAATTCATTGGGGACTCCCTCCTATTTTAACTGAACGCAAATGAACTTTGGGAGTAGACAAGTTGAATTTAAAGGCAAGAGATATATTTAATATTAAATCATATTTATTTATATTATATTAAAATATATAATATTTATTTAAAATATAAATGAAAAATAAAAATTAAATAATGTAATATAATATTATATATTATATTATATACATTTAAATATATTATATTTAAATATATAATATATAATATTGATTTATAAACTATATAATTTAACACATATTATATAATTAATGTTTAATATATACAACTATTATGATACATATTATACAATATTTAAATAATAATTAATATTATACACACACATATATATTTATGTATGTATGTATGTATTGGTAAGAGGGGTTATGTAAAGCAAAAGAGTTTAAATTGATAGTTAAGCCTAATTACTCCAAACCCATGACAATGTCAAAATAAGTTCATCTAAAGTAATTGTGAGGGAAAACCTATTAGGATCTGAATCACCATGCAATTATTTAGTCTAAAATGGCTCGCATTCTTCATGTAAAGAGATAGCCTCTTAGCACAATATCTATGTCAAAACTACAACTCCTTTGGTTTCAATCAAAGGGCATATGTATTTTTTGGATAAAGAATTCAACCATGGATGATTAGGGTTTGTCTTAGTGATTTAAAAGGATAAATTTATTTTTTATAATGGTGTTAAAAAAACTAGAAGTGACCAAGAGGAATTTTGGGTTTGTAAATTAGATATAAATTTTAAGTGGACATATATGTTGCAAAGGCACCATCTATTACATGTATGAGTACTATGCCTAGTTATGATGCATTGTCAAGTATACCATCAACACTTGTTTATCCTAGAGATATTAATAATGTTACATTTACAAAATATATGGATGAAACTCCACTTATTATGAAAGAGCCTATTATTTCTACATAATTACCATTTATTCCAAAGTTATATGATTATAATTTTACTTCTATTTCTATATTTGAAATTTTGTAATTTTGCATCTATTAGTGGAATTCCTATGGCCATGTTGCAAATCAAAATATGCATTCTAATCATATCTCTGTGGAAGAAGTTTACTCATACTAACCTCTATAATAAGTGTAGGGAATATATATTAAATAATATAATATTAAAATATTATATATTATAAATTAAAATATATTATAATGAAATATATAATATATAATATTCATTTATAAACTATATTAATATATATAGTTCATTCATGTTCATGGGTCAGTAGTAAATAAGCAAATCAAGAGTAATATAAAAAATGCTCTCTAGACACCCCCAAATCATGACTAGTTTAAATTAAATTTTGATGGGGCTTACAGAGGCAATATAGGAGCATCATGAGTTGGTTGTGTGATTAAAGATTATACTGGCTCTTTAATTAGAGCCTTATCTTTGAAGTGTCTTGATGGGACTAATAATGAAGCATAGGCCCAAACATTGGTAGTAGGTGTTCAATTGGTGATTGATTGTGGTATTACAACACTTGAAATCAAAGGAGATTCACAAGTTGTAATTCAAGCTCTACAAAATCAAAGAACTAACTCATGAAAAATAATGAATATCATGGATTTAGTTTGGATAAAAATGTTTTTTTCTCTAATTAGATTGCTTCACATTGATTAAAAGAAATTAATATGGTGGAAGACTTCCTAGCCAATGTGGCTATTGATTAACCTATGGAAATAAGATCAGACAATGTTAGTTCAAGTTGAGTAGATTTTTTCAATTTCAACCAAATTGATTTCTAATTTTTCATTGGTTTTATTGAAGTTTTTTATTTTTAATATAATTGAAAATAAAATTATTCATATTAAAAGGTGGCAATATTTTTCATTATGAGTTTGGTGTAATTTCATGCATGAGGTTATAATTATAATGACAATATCAGCATGCAATCCAATGGGATTTGACCTGCCATAATTAGCAAGCATAGATCCATATGTCCTATGACAAGGGTATTGATTTCCAAACATGGCTCAATTTACATTAATTTTTCATGGTGGCTCTTTTCCTTAGTTTTTGTTTTTTTGGATGATAGTTTTGTTGGTTGTTGTGTGGATGGAGAACTTCTATAATGAATCTGTGTGTTGGTCCCTAGTGTTTGGTAAAGCCAAAACTAGGGTAATGAGTTTTTTTTGGTCCAATTTTTAGAACTCACCTATCAAATGTTTTCTGGCTTATTACATTAGATGTGGTGGATATAATTGAATTTGTTTAGGTCATAGATTCTCTTGCAACAAGTAATAGGGTCTGAGTCAATTCTAATTTGACCTCTCTTTTTTTATAATAATCTTTGAATTTTGGTTTTGGATGTTGATCATGTTCAAATGGTGGTTGAGTTATTTATGTTTCTAGAGTATCATCAGGGTATCTTCACTCAATTAGCTTCTCTATCTCTTGAACCTTCTCTAATAATGCCTTTTTTTAGTTATGACTCTCTGGGTTTCATCCCTCTATCTGCCTTCCAGGAATTAGAAACTTAATTTTCAGCTTTAGTGCACTTTGTTAAGGAAGTGGAAGAGGCCTCCGATAAATCTTATGAAGTGCACATATAAGTGGTATTTTTATTCCTAATTTGTATGTGATTCTTAATCCTATCTTTGGTATTGATAATTAGTGGTCCTCTCATAGAAACCCATATCATGTTGAAGCCATTAAGTGGATTGAAAAATGGGTGGCATAGGGCTCTTTCAAAGCCCCTTCTTGGTGGTAGGGTAAGTTTTTGTTCTTATAGGGTATTTTTGGTTTTAAGGGTAAGTTAGTCTTCCCCTAGTTGGTGGTAGCAGTTAGAACACACTTAGATGGTGGGATGCCTTCTTTAGGCATAACTCTCATGGTCATGGTGTAGGATGGTCCTACTACATTTTTTTATGATGGTAGTATTTTATGTGATGGCAAACTGGTTGATCTTGTAATCTTAGAATGATAAGTGGTCTATTTATTCCTTTTTTATACTTTGCCTTAGTTTGTAGTATCTAGTAATCTTGGTTATCATAGGTACTATATGTAAGAATAGACATATATAAGACTTTTAGTCTATATGTTTTGGCATTAAAGGCAAAATGGTAAAATCTAAAAAATCTTCTTACCTGGTTTTGATTGGTTAATCATGCCTTAACATTTTCTAATGCTAAGCCAGACTGGCTTTTATCTTTTGATATATATGGTATAAGGTCCTGAGACCCTTTAATTCTTGAGCACTGATATGTGTGTGTGTGTGTGTGGGCACTATATATATATATAGTTCATCTAAAGTAATAATAGGCACAAACCTATCAAGATGTGATCAAGATGTGAATCACTATGCAATGCTTTAGTCTATGATGGATTGCATTATTCATATAAAGAGATGTGTGTGTGTGTGTGTGTGTGGGAACTAATATATATATAGTTCATCTAAAGTAATAATAGGCACAAACCTATCAAGATGTGAATCAATATGTAATGCTTTAGTCTATGATGGATTGCATTATTCATATAAAGAGATATCCTCTTAGCACAATCTCTATGTCAAAACTACAACTTAGTTTTGATCAAGGGTCATCTATATTCACTGGATAAGAAGCTCAACTATGGTTGATTAGGGTTTGTCCTAGAGATTAAAATTGAGAAATTACTATTGTTACAATGGTGCTAAAAATTTAGAAGTGACCAAGAGGAATTTCATGTTTATAAATTGGATATAAATTTGAAGAAGTGGATGTATACATAATATTTTCAAACTTCATCAATTAATGATATTATCTATCTTTCAAGAACCCATCAAGTTTTAGTCTCTCTAAGTGCATGCCTTAAGGGGTACACTGGGAAAGGGGTGGGCAAAATATTGGCGCTTCATAGGATTTTTATCCTTTTTTATCACTTGATATTTACACACTTGTCTCCTAAAACCATTTTCCTAAGCTTTGCCTCCTATTTTGCACCCTCCTCTAGTCATTTACCACATTCATTAGACATTACCTAACCTAAACCATTTTTGGATGTTTTATATTACATAATTGGTCCTACTAACCTTGTATTCTTATTGATAAAACTTATTAGGGTCTAGGTCATCCCCTGGTTGACCTAGTTTATGACCTTATTTTTTTTTGTCAATTACAATACTAGGTCAACTGGGTCGACCTTGTTGGCCAAAAATTTTATAAGGGTTTAGGGTTATATATACCTATATAAACACATTCATTTCACCATTTATAAAATAATAGAAGAAGTATGATATATTACACATCTACTTATCCATCGTTCTACTTGAGGAACAAGCTTAGGGTTTCATACATTCTTTAGAAATATATATCTTATCTTATGGAGATGTATTTTAGATGAATTGATAGGTTGTGTATCCTAAAACTAATTTATCCTTGTCATCCTTACATACAAAAATAAACTCTTGAAAATCACCTTGGCCAAGGGAGAGATTGAGGCTCGACAGGTTTGTCTTCGAATGCAAATATTTCTAACTTTGTTCCTCCTTTGTAAGAGTAGATATATATGCATTTGCACTTGTCTTCCATGAATTAAGATTTTTTATAAATTGATGTGAGTATATCTATTATATACATGTTTAATTTTATTATTTATTACCCCCACTTTGTGCCACAATATTTGGTGAGTACTAGATTAGAATTTTTCTTTACTTGTTATTAGTTTAGTAAATATGAAAACATAGGACCTAGTTAGGGTTATTATGTATTTTTGCTCTACTAGAGGCTTTGTGACCCTCCTTAGTTAATATATTATGATAAGATATCCCTTGATTAGGTTTAGTGGATCCATCTTGGTCATGACCTCAATTATCTAATGTATCCCCAATCAGAAGTGTAAGTAGGATTTATTTTCTCCAAGATAGGATTGATTTATAGATCTTCTATATTTCTCATTGTATATAGTGGACATATATATTGAAAAGACACCATCTATTTCATGTATGCCTACTATGCCCAGTGATGATGCATTCATAAGTATACCACCACCACATATTTCTATTAAAGATATTATTAATGTACATATCTAAAATATGTGGATAAAACTCTACTTATTATACAAGAGTCTATTATTTCTAAATCATTACTATCGGGTCCAAAGTTTCATGACGATAATTTTACTTCTATTTTTATATTTGAATTTATTTAATTTCTAATTTTTTAATGGAATGTCTATGACCATGTTGCAAATCAAAATATGTATTCTCATCATATTCCCATAGAAACAGTTTATTCATATCAACCTCTATAGGTGTAGGTAATATATATTAAATAGTGTAATATAATATTATATATTATACATTTAAATATATTACATTGAAATGTATAATATATAATATTGATTTATAAGATATATTAACATGTATAGTTCATCTAAAGTAATTGTGGGCACAAACTTATCAGGATCTAAATCACCATGCAATGCTTTAGTCTACGATGGCCTACATTCTTCATGTAAAGAGGTAGCCTCTTAGCACAATATCTAGATCAAAACTATAACTCCCTTGGTTTTGATTAGGGTGCATCTTTTTTCACTGGAGAAGGAGCTCAATTGTGGCTGATCAGGGTTTGTCTTGGCGATTATAGTGGAGAAATTGCTTTTGTTATAATGGCACTAAAAAAATTATAAGTGACCAAGAGGAATTTCAAGTTTAGAAATTGGATATAAATTTGAAGTGGACATATATGTTGAAAAGATACCATCTATTCCATGTATGCCTACTATGCCTAGTGATGATGCATTCTCAATAATACCATCACCACCTTTTTTACTAAAGATACTATTAATGTTACATATCCAAAATATGTGGATAAAACTCCACTTATTATACAAGAGCCTATTATTTTTGAATCATTACCACCGGTTCCAGTTCTATGAAGATAATTCTACTTCTATTTCTATATTTGAACTTTTGTAATTTTACATCTGTTAGTGGAATGCATATGGCCCTTTTACAAATCATAATATGCATTCTCATCATATCCCCATGGAAGAGGTTTACTTATATAAACCTTTATAATAGGTGTAGGGAATATATATTAAATAATTTAATATAATATTAAATATCATATAATATAAATTTAAATATATTATACTTAATATTATATATTATATAATATAAATTTAAATATTTTACACTTAAAAATTCTTGCACATTTATAAATGAGGGTTAAGTATAAATATTTTCTCTTACCATTATTTTATTTTATAGTTATTTTCTATCCCATTAGAAGGTTGAATTTTTTTTTATAGACTGTTAGGCGTACTATGGCATTAGTGGTGTAAACATTGACCCTATTTTATACTATCATTTCTGTAGATCCTTTTTGTCAGTTATTTAATCTATTTAATATAATTTTTATTGTATCTAAAATTTGTGATTTTTTATCTTGACATGGCCCTTTTCCTAATTGTTTACCACTTTATGTTATGAAATTGCTGAGATTCAGATAAACCTAGATTATTATTAATAAATGGCTGAGATAATGAAATGGTTGAGATTATGATTGCTTAATGCTTACTACTATTGATTATTATTTGTTTCCTTGTATGTGGAAAACCAATAGGACCTGAATGATGAATGTTCACGTAAAGCTAACATTTTTTAATAATTGTAATCAAATAATTTTAGTAACCAATATATTAATAGTTGTATATCTAAAAATTAAAAAAAATCACCAAGACCAACCAAAGGACTAGCTTATAACCTTGAAAGGATGCATTTATGTATAAAAAATCTTTCCACTTAGAATATGGTGAAATTAAGGACCAGATAATTTAAACATAGTAATTATAATGTTGATTTGTAATATATATATATATATATATATATATATATATATATATATATATATATATATATATATATATATATATATATATATATATATATATATATATATATATATATATAATGTGTGAGATTAAATTGGATGTGGTTAGAATCACTTGACATCATTTACATATTCATATAAATTAATATTTTAGGATAATTAATAACTCTCAGGCATACTATGGCATTAGTGGTGGAAGTATTGACCCTATTTTATACTATCATTTTTGTAGATCCTTCTTGTTACGTATTTAATATATTTAATATAATTTTTATTGTATCTGAAATGTGTGATTTGTTTGTTTTGGCATAGCCCTTTTATTCATCGTTTACCACTTTATGTTATGAAATTGTTGAGATTCAAATAGACCTAGATTATTATTAATAAATGGATGAGATAATGAAATGGTTGAGATTAGGATTGTTTAATGATTATTTCTATTGATTATTATTTGTTTCCTTGTCTATCAAAAACCAATAGGGACCCAAATGATGAATGTTAGGGTAAAGCTAACAATTTTTAATAATTTTAATCAAATAATTTTAGTAACCAATATATTGAATAGTTTCAGATCTAAAAATTACAGATAATTGCCAAGACCAACCAAAAGGACCAGCTTATAACCTCACAAGGACCCATTTATGTATAAAAAATATTTCCACATGAAATATGTTGAAATTAAGGACCAAATAATTTAAACATAGTAATTATAATATATATATATATTTATATATATATATATATATATATATATATATATATATATATATATATGTATGTATATATGTATACACACACACACACACACACATATATATATGTAGACACATAGACACACACACACACACACACACACACACATATACATACATACATACATATATATATATACATATGTGTGTGTGTGTGTGTGTGTGTGTGTGTGTGTGTGTGTGTGTGTGTGTGTGTGTGTGTGTGTGTGTGTGTAATGTGTGAGATTAAATTGGATGTGGTTAAATTCACTTGACATCATTTACATGTTCATATAAATTAATACTTTAGGATAATTAATATAGATTATGTTCTTGTTAGATGTTAAAATCATATTTGAGTATCCTCACCAACTAATACTTAAGAGTGAATTCTTACTTTTTTTAAACAATTAGCATGGTTCAATGGGACACTTGCCTAGATAATATATTTAGAAAGTATACAAATGGTCAATTTAGAGATTTAGAAAATACTTATCCAACATCTTGACTAAAACTAAGGCAAAGCTAACAAGTTGGTGAGCCATAAAATAATTTACTACAAAAAACCTAGATACCAAAAGGGCCAACAAGGCTGCAAGCTATAATTATAAATAAAATAGATAAACCAAAAAGGAAATCACCATATATCATAACCCATAAAATCACATGATTCAAATATTTCCTTATCATCTTTTGCCACTGTTGTAACAAGGAAGTCAACAACCTTTAAAGAGTATTCACCACATAGACCCCTATCCACCACCTCTTAGAGATTGCTTTTTGTACCACCAAAAAAGACTATAGATCTATTATTATTAGTCTCCTCTACATCATCGAGTCCACCACCTACCGTAAAGGCCTAACCAACCAAGGAGGTGTTATGCCTTTGACTCAAACCACTAGCTTTGTTAACAATTTAACAACCTCCACTCACTCCCTTTGGTGCCTAACACCCTTACATAACTCCATCTCATGAATTGGTCTCTTGATCAGAGCCATGAGAGGGAAAGACATAAAATTACCTTTTGAAGATGTAGAGTCAAAAAAAATATTTTGAATTTATTCCACAAACCCTATGAGAGAAACAAACCTCTATTTAAGAGCTCTATATGATAATAATGGCACCGACCCAAATATATTTAAACTATAAAATGGAAACTTAAGAAAGGAACCAGAGTCCACCATGTTGATATTCTCCAACAAGCCTTGACAATGGGCCAGAGCCATGAATAACTCAACCATTTTAACTACCACTTCCTCATCAAGAAAAATAACTCAAACATTATTAGCAAACATTGCTTCCACTGCCAAAATTACCCTGCTAAATGGGATCTTAGGTAGATAATAGTCCTATAATATACCTAGAATAGCCTGTAATATATCCTCCATCAAGGCATAAAAGATATTCTTTTTCCTTGTTTTATAAATATACCCTTTGAAGGCCATCTCTCTAAGTGAACTAATACTTGCAACTGTTGGGACCCTTATCACCAGAGCAACATTGCAATCCATCCTAATTAATCACCATACAGGACTTGAAAAACACTCATGCTAGACTACTTAAGAGTTGAATTCATGTTTAGAGATATGTTGATTTAACAACATGAACCACCTTAGTAAATAATCCAAACAACCAACTCAATACACATGAGCAAGGCCAATAATTTAGAATTCCTCTTCCCACAAGCCAATATGATAGCTTCAAAATTAATTAACGCCATAAGCGATGGTCATAAGGGTAATAATTGTGACAATTAATGACCAAAATTTGTGGATGATATAATGTCAAAATATTCCCATGATCTAATTGATTATCTATTTGAATTTCCTCTGTTTGATCTATACCACAACTTTCTAATAATTCTACATTTGAATTAGCTTCCTTAAAGTAATGTTTGTAAATAAAAGTCTATCCAGGCTTTCCCAAGATTTAACCAAAATGTTCTCTAATTTCTATGAGGTTACTAACTTTTTTTTAGAGAAAAAAATCAAGATTTGATAATCTTATTTAATTAGAAGCTTTTCAATTTTGAACTACATCACCAACTCAAGCCCTGTTACAAGAGATGTGCTTCATCTTCATTATTCATGTCATCTAAGAACTTCCTAGAGATAGCTCTAATAAAAGAGCCTCTATAATACTTTATTATACAACCTACTCCAAAATCACCCAAATTACCTCTTGAGGCTTCATCAAAATTAATTTTAAACCACCTTAGAGGAGGGGGGAGAAAATAATATTTATTCCTTCTTGTAATTTTAATTGAATTTACTATTGACCCATTAATAGGTGGCTAAATAATGAACCTTCATTTGGCACACATTCTTAAATCCCACATAGAAAGATAAATATTTATACATTTAATCTGAGAAGAAATGACCTCTGAGATAGCAACCTATAGCTCTTTTAAAATTTAATCAAGAGATCTCTCCTTACCTTTAAAAATATGTTGATTTCTCTCCTTCTAAATTTTCCACACCAAAATAGCTAGGCTGACTCTCCAAATTCTAAAAAGCAAATTTTTCCAATACCTAATTGGACAAAATGAAAATGCATTGATTAATGAAGAGGGACAAGTCTAAGACCATTGAATCTTACAACACAACCAAGATAAACATCAAGTAGTAAAGGGGAAATAATAAAACAACTGATTGGTAGTTTCTTCAGATTTGTAAAGACTACAATCAGAAGGGCTCATAAAATTGATTTTAGCTAATAGATCTTGAGTGAGGATATAATTATGAATTGCTAACCAAGTAAAATCCCTTGATTTTTTAATACCTATCTTATCCCAACTCAATAATCTCTCCTATCCCAATGCATCATCTATTACCTTAGCCATTTGATAACCAAGGCTTAATTTAATACTATAATTTGGAAATTTATGCACCCATTTGATCTATGATTTCAATGAAATGAAATGATATATTTCTAAAGATATGTTGTAGGCTAGTAAATAAGTATATAGTAAACTAGATCCATAATGTTTTCAGATTTAATGTTTATAAGGTTAGATTTATCTAAAGTTACTATTTTTTGGCATGTCCATAATCTAACTAACTAGCTAATTTGAAGGCATGTTCACCATGTTTACTAGGTTATATAAATTGATCATCACATTATGTTAATTGAATCAACCTTTCCCTTTAGATATTAATGAGGTTGGGCACACAAATTCCCTTGATTAAACATATTAATTGAAACAACAATTGGATCAGTTGATATGGCTCAACCAGTCACATTCATCCATTTCAAATAGGAAATGCCTTTTGGTGACAAACCTTACATCTTATTGATAATGTTGCCACTTTTATCAAAGTCCAATATATGAATAGATTTAGTTTCTCAAAATATTCACTTCTCCTTCATTTCATCTCTATCTCATTACTAATTTTTATCATTAATAACTTAGTTTCAACATTAAATAAAATGATATGGTATTATAGTTAAAGTCTTATGTAATTTTTGAAGGATGTCGATACTTAATATGGTGATACTCTAACAAAAGAAAGCAATAGTCTGAGATTATGAATCATGCTTCTATAAAAATAATAATAACAAGAGTTACCACTCTAAATTATTACATAATACAATAGTATTGATGATAACTTTATAAACATGTCAGATTTGATTCTCAATTTATAAGAAAGCATGTAATCCTACATAATTTATATCAACATTGTAACAATATGGTAATGAAAGGTTGTAGAATTCTCATAACCATAATTCCAAGGTTTTTTCATAAGGTTTATTCCTTGAGCTTGCTCAATATTTTACTAAAACTCAACTATATTATTCACGTACACTCTCAAGTCATAAACACTCAAATTCATTATCAATATGGTTAGTTCAATTAATGAAGAACATAGTCCAAATGTATAATACCACTCAAGGTATCTTGTAGGAGATAGTTTTAAGGTACCCATGAAGGTATTACAAGGCCTTTCAAGGTATCACCCAGTAATGCCTTCAAAGTGAAGGAAAATTACACTCATGTGCATGCTCAAGGTATCTCATAGTAGATACCTTCAACACCCCCTTAAATGTATGACAATGTTATTTGAGGTATATCCTATGAGATGCCTTCAAGTTCCTTACAATACCTGAGTGAGTAAATTGAAGGTATTTCCTAAGAGATAACTTGAAGGATAAGTCCATCTAGTGCATGTTTGAAAGGTATCTTAGAGGAGATAAATTGAATTTATTACAAGGAATTTAAAGTTATCACCCAATGGTGATTTCAAGGTGAAGTAAAATTTCATTCATGTGCATACTATGAGATTCCTTCAACATCCATTTGAATGTACAACATCACCCTTCGAGGTATATCCTAGAATATACCTTTATGTGCCTTGTAATATCTTTGTGGGTAACTTGAAGTATCTCTTAGGAGATATCTTGAAGGATAAATCCAATCTTATGCATGTTTGAAAGGTATCTCCTAAGAGATACCTTGAAGGTATTGGAATTCCCTTCAAGTTATCACTTATTAGTGCCTTCAAGGTGAAGGAAAAATACACTCATGTACATGTTGAAGGTATCACCTAAGATATACCTTAAAAGTCCCCTCAAATATATGACAAAGTCTTTTGAGGTATTTCCTAAGAGATACTCTTGTCTCTTAAATTATGCACATGTAACAACAAAGCTGATTTACAGACATAATGGGATTAACTCGAAAGTGTGGGGCCTAAGGATCATTGAGATAAACCTTTGGAGATGGGATGACTTCCCTTAAAAACTTAGTGCATCAGGTTTAAGAATTCCATGTAGACTGAAGGTTATAAATATAGATTTTGTTGATGTATGTTTTATGCACACCCCTACAACGTTTTATGAGGTAGCCTTAAACATAATAGGATCACTGAATTAAATCACTCAAATGCATAAGTTGCAAGGTATTCATTTTATAATAACCTGTTGGTAGAATATTGGTAAGTTATATAGATTTTTTAACATCAATGGACTGGTTATGAATAAACCTATATATACTTGTATTGGGTGACAATATGATGATTCTAACTAAGGTGTGTAAGATCTTGAAAAAGACTCTAAAAATGAGGGAAGAGTAGGATAGATAAAAAGGCCTATGGATAGCCCAGGATAAAACCCTTCAAAACTAGCACTTTAACTTAGGTAGTATTGTGAGACTTAATGAAGTGTGATTTGAAAAAATAAAAAATTTAAAACCATTTGTTGATATACAAATATCAAATAACAAAAATTTTGATGCATAAATGGAAAAATCCCAAATCTGATTTCTAAAGTGCAGAATATGAATGCAAAAAAGTTGAAGTGTTAAAGCTATTATAGCACACCAATAATCAAATACAATATACTTAGACATGCAAAGTCAAAGGTTTCTAATTGTTAGACTATTATTGTACATCTTTAAGAAGGATTATGATTAGGTTGTAAAATATATTCAAATCAACTATAGCTTAAAATGAGTGAATTTATTTAAAATGGATAACTCATACACAAATGTAAGCACTAAGTTACTAGAATAATATAATGTATCAAGTAATCCACATAATTGGAGAAGAATAAAAATTTATACCTAAAGATAAAGTCAAGAAAAACTCTTTCAAATTTTTTATTAGTTTTAACAACCAAAATTATTCTTTCTTTGGGACTAGGAGGGTACATGCATTTTTTAACTTAGGATGGGAAGGCCTCATCTTTTCAAGCTTCACCTAAAATTATAAGTCCAAAAATAGATCCATAGGCTCAAGATCATGTAAAAGATGCATGCACAATTAAAGTGTCTAAAATTAAAATATCTAGCAAAAAAATAATATTTATGTAGAATAAATAGATTAGGAATTATAGTTCTACCTTAAATATACATACACGTATATAATCATGTCAAATCATGGTGCTGATGTGGCATTACTAGCTGGAGGAGTTGAAGAAGAAATTGAATTTGTCACAATAGTAATTGTGGGTGAAATGAACACCAAGCTTATGGGAATTTACATTATTATAAACCCAAAAGACTGTGAGACCTAAGATATTATAGCAAAACTTCTATATAGTTTAGTAAATGAAATTAAAGTGGAAACTTTTTCTTTTTCTTTAAGTTTCTCTAATAATGTGCCCCCTACCTCAAAATCTTTGTTTATAATATCAAAATTGAGTAAGGAAGGCTTAATAATTCTATGTGCTTCAGCCATTAACCTACCTTACTCTTCCTTCAAGATCTTAAATCTAGATAATGAGTCTTCAACCTTAGTTACTCTATTCTTAGCAAAAATGACTAGGTGTAGAACCTCCTCATTGGTTCTATAGATGGTTTCCTCCACCTCCTTTTTAAATTTTTCTATTTTTACATGAAAGAGGTTCCCAAAACTAATCCTATTAACCAAATCTCCCATAGGATTAATCACATGAGTGACCCTCATATATACTAAAATTTCCAATCCCTCACTCTCATATCAGGTAAAGACTCCCAACAATGCATTCATATGATTGTGTTAACCAAGAGAGGCATCTCTTTTAGTAATGACATCATTAAATCACCATGCCACATCCATACTATACATTAAATTCAAATGGTTTAAATAAATATTCTTTGAACACAAAATCAATAAATTTAACCTCTTTTATAATTCTTTCATCTGGTACCATAAATTGGTGATGTTTACCCAGCTAGGCCAGGTAGTTGTTCTAAAGGGCCTAAATACTATATAAAATACCATACAACTTATTAGATGCACTATGCACATCAGAAATAATTTCTTGAGTGGTTTGGGTGATTTGAATATTTTTCCACCTTCTTAATTGCTCCTTAGTACTATGGTGCATTTCCTTTAAGGTTGCCCCTGTGGAATCAATGAAAACATTGAAGTTATCAATATATTATGTAGGGTCTCCTAGGTTATTTTTAAATTTATTTTCAAGAGTAAAATTATTTTCTCTTTGATCGAACTCCATCTCCTCACTTGTACTAAGGCTCACTACCTTCTTATTCTTCACCCTTTGAATTGTCCCACTCTTCTTATCAAACTTAGTGGAGATCATGAGAAATTCAATTACAACTAGATTTTATATTTCATCTTTAGCTTCATGCATCTCTTTAACCTATTTGGGAACTATGAGAACCCTTATTTATTTAATTAGAGTTGGGTCTTGAGATTAAGAAGGTGGAAGAGTCATAAGCGGAGGTGTAATTAATGGAGGCACTGTGGAAGTATTAATCGTAGTGAGAAATAGAAGTGGTTGGTGGATAATTCTCTCCTTAGATATGGCTCTCTTCTTAGTGAGACCTTAATTATATCCCTAACTAAACTAAGGTTTCTCTCCACTATCATTGTTGTTGAGGATACTAGTGAGGCCTATGGAATGGGAACTCCTATTTGAGCGAAATTTATTTTTTAAATAGGTGGGCTCTGAGGATAAAAAATAGATATAGTTACCTAGACTTCAAAATGGGCCCTCTTCTCTGGGGTCTTTATTGATTTAGGGGAAATAATTTATTAATCCTTAGGAGGAATAAATACAAAACCTTGATATATAACAAAAGGAAAAATTACATATGGGATTTCAACATTGATAGATGAAGAAATATTAGAAGAGACTACCTCAACAATCCTTTGGCTTAGTTGTTATGTGAGGACTTGCTATTGTCCCAAACTCTAGGCTTTATATTTACCAAACTCTACCTCTTCATCATATGGGTGAGTCTAATTAATATTTACTTACTCTACTTATTTTGGTTTCTCAGAAGCATCTTCTTCATATTGATCATCCAGGTAATTAACCAATGATACTTATTTTTTTCTTCTTCCACAAACAACCCTACTTTAATTTATCCTTCATTTTATTTCTTAACTTCTAATTTTTCCCTCTCATAAGACTCCTTAATAGTATATATATCAATAGATGGTATTTATTATAAATACTTACTCTCAGTAAGATAAAGAGAATCCTTGGGTTTCTTCTAGTAGGTGATGATAGGGGAAGTGGAAGGTGGAATGGAAGGGGAAAAAGTTGAAGGAATAATAATGGTGGGAGGAATCACAAGAGATGGTGTTGAATTCATGGTAATAATCTCTATGAAGATGGGATGAAATGTGTTTGGAGGTGAAATTGTATAAGTACCTTGAGTAAAGGTGTCCTCATCAATAGATGTAAGTGATGAAGGGCTAGCCATAGTAGATGTGGGAGAATCAAGAATAGTTACAATGGAAGACAAAGAAGCTTGCAATAAATTTATAAGACTCACTTTCATCACATTTTTTGAGGGGGGTAAAAGATTCATCACAAAACTACTCTTGCTTTCATTACTTGGAGAAGATTCCAACCTATCTCTTTCAGTTATTATGCCTAAAACTTTAGTGTTATGAGCAATTTTTGAGGAAGGGACCTAGGGACTTGGAAGAACCCTTAGATTATCCCTTCTAATATGAGGATTAGATTCTCTTTGGACACTAGAGTAAGTTGGTTATTCATTTTTAGGCTCTTATAGAGGAGAAAGAGGTGAATCTTATTTCTAAGAGACATGAGGCGAGGATGGTGTTCAATAGTGATTCAATGCCCTCTCATATTCTTCCTTAATGGCCTAAGGTTTATACTATAAGACCTGATCCCAAACCATAGACATCAACTTATCTTTCATATTCTTCCATACAACTGAATTATCAGGGATATTTCGTAAGATGGGATCATGGTCGTACTCCTCATGCCTATAAGAAACATTCACCTTCTTCTTCTCCTAAAGCTATTGAAGGTATCCTCTAACCCTTTTCCTTGGATCCCATTCTCTGAATGGTGCTAATTTTATATTGTAATTAGCCCTAATTTTAATTACCTGGTTGAAATGTGATTTGACCATATATTGTACTTGACTGCTGCTCATGGGATTCTTATAATAATAAGCTAGATGCATCTAAATTATTTCCTCATAAATACTATTATAAACTTGAAAATTTATTTCTTGTTTAACAATATCATTCATAACATGGTGTGGTAATAATAAGGGAGAAGTCCTTTCCCTTCAATTTGAATGTCAATAAAATATTGATAGAACCAGTAGCCTCCCCATTTGTGGAGTGTCGTCAAAATGTTATAAGACAACTTGGGCATAGATTTCCCATGGATTTCATGATATATCCAGGGGTAAACTTCATTGTATCTTTTTTTAATTTCATACATATATCTATGAATGAACATAAATAAATTATCTTTACCAATTCTATTAGCCACATATTCTTTAGAGGGTTTCCACAACTCACCATAGCTTTTGTAAATAGTTCTCATAAAAACATCAAAAAAATTGGACGTCATTTAAAAACTACCATATGATGGCCTTTAGTTTAGATAGAACATTTAAGACTTTCGTCTAGCACATATAATTTCTCCCAGTTCAACCAATTGATCAGAGGTCAAAAAAATGTCTAACAATGGAACCTACTTAGCTTGAATATATGCAATACTTAGAAATCCATATAATCTATTAAATAGATCCATTTCTAGCCTAACCCTTGGCCTAAATTTAATAATGGCATTAGATGTAATTCCCCTTTTACAATTCAATTTATAACCCTTGAAAAGCCACTCTTTCAATTTCCTCTCTATAGTGTTTTATTCAAGGTAAAAATTAGTTGAGTTTTAATTATAGGTTGTTTCAAGGGAAGGTAACCGAAGATACACATAAAAATTCCTACCCAAAATGTACAAAGCCATTTTCTTATTTTTCCTAATATATTATCAATCATTTGTAAAAGTTCCATTGAAACACAAATCTTTGTGAAGGTCTATGCATGTCACTAGCTCTAGTTTCATAGTTACTTGATGAAGACATTGTGCTGTAATGGGAAACAAATCATCAATGTACTGCTTGAGGGCTAGTGCAGTTATGTCATTATTTGAGTACAACATTACTAATTTTACCTCATCCTATAATGAATAATAATGGTGGAATAACTTTTATCAAACACTATATATGTGTACTCAATCATGCAAGCAAAAGCATACAAAAAATGGACATTGGATTTTTTAGAAGTTAATGCCATTACTGAACTAGATGTATGCATCTAGTTATATCAAAAAGAGTGGTTTGAATTCACAAACACCTTTGATGAATTAGGGATTTTGAACATATGAGAGCTCAAATACATAGTGTTCTGTTGAGAGTAATGGCTAAGTGAATTATCCTTCAGTATAGATTTTACATACATCATTCACAAGCTTCAAACATTGAATGTATTTGTGCACCATTAATGGAGATATGGATTTTTTTAATTTAAATGCCAATTTCATTATGAAAATTCTAGAAGATTTAGTGTGTTCAATTACCTACCATATGTAAAATGTTCATTAATTATGAATGTTTAGTCATCAACTTTGAAATAGTTATCAATGATGATTACTACATACTTGGGTTCATTTCATCTAGATGATGATAGGTATTAACTCATTAATCTATGAATTCATACCTTTAATTATGTTTGAACCTTCTATGGTTATGAGTTGATGAGATCACACCACGTGTTAAGATCTTGAAGGTCTAGAGATAACAAAAGTTTAGTTCAATATACCACATATCAAAGAACTATTTAATCTTATAGGATCTTATTTTAATGAAGAGATTCCAAGTGGCATACATTCAGGGATCTAGGAGTACAAAAATATGAGGTGAAGAACATTTTAACTTTAAACCTTTTTGATAAACTAATAACGTTTCCATGTCTCCATAATACCTTGTGGAACACTTGAAACTATGGTTGCATTTTAAAATTTTCATTGGTAACTTGAAGGTATCTCTTAAGAGATACCTTGAATCCACTATTGCACATGTTAGAAAGGTATCTCCTAGGAGATACCTTGAAGGTACCCATGTATATATTATAAGGCCCTTTGAGGTATCACCTAGTAGTGCCTTCAAAATGAAATAAAATTCAATTCCTATGCATGTTGAAGGTATCTCATAGGATATACCTTCAACATCCCATTGAATGTATGACAATTCTCTTCAAGGTATCTTCTCTGATCTCATTTTAATGAATGAATGCCAAGTGGCATATTTTTGGGATATGGGAGTATTAAAATATGGGGTGAAAATCATTTTAAATTTATCTAATAATGTTTAAAAACTCCATAATATCTTCATGGTTAACTTGAAGGTATCTCCTAGGAGATAACTTGAAGGTACCCTTGAAGATATCTCAAATTCTTTGAAGTATTGCCTTCAAGGTAAATGAAAATTCTAATTTTTATTGATATAGGTTTTATGCACCAACCAAATTTTAAATGAGGTAACCTCTAATGTTTTAAGATCTCAATGGAGGTGAAATTAATTAAAAATCATGAGTTGTAGGTATGGGTTAAACAACCTTGTGGTGGAATATCAAGCATAACATATAGGTTTTTAACTAGATTACCTTGTAGTGAAATGAATCCTAGTGGATAAATCAAACCTAAGTGGTTGAGATGGATGGGTGATAACTAATATAGAGTAGGTAGATCTCAGTCAAATAAAATTTAAAAGGAGGGAAGGGTAAAGTAGAAAATAAGGTTCTGTGATATCAAAACATCACTTCCTAGGTTAGTTTCTTAGTAGATAAATGATCTCAAAACTAATTCTTAAAGCTTGCATCTATTATACATTTATATGTAAACACAATTATGAAGTCTATGAAGAGATGCTATATTAAACTTTATGGTATCAACTGAAGGTTTATTCCCTTAGAGTAGCTCTTGCACACCCATTATTGGAAGGTTAAATCTTGGACCAAGAAGGTGTCTAAGGTAGCTATGGAACACACTTAGAAAATTATACCAATAAAAATCATTCATACACACTACAAGAAATAACACAATCTAAACTAATTTATTAACAAAATATAATAACTTTCAATATCATTTGAACATCTATATCTAGCATACATTGATTAAAAAAATCAAGATTTATTCTTAACTTTTGCACACTTCAAATTACTATATTATAACATTTAAAAAATAAAATGTAAAATCACATAACTGGAAGGAGAAAACACCAATGCACTTGCATGAAAGTCAAAATTTATTTCTTATTTTATTGATATTATCTTATTACCATTTTAAATAAAAAATTATATTTATATATAAACTTGGGGAAGGGATGCCTCATCCTATAAATTTTTAGTTGCACGTTAGAACCTGAGTTCTAATTTTAGTCTCAAATTACATGTTTTTGCATGCTTTTGTCTAATTACATTTATATCAAAATTATTTATCCTATGTAATTCAATGTGTGCATGCTTAAAATAGTTCAAAAAAATTTACATGTACATTCTAACTATAAGTAAACTATGAGTAAAGTGTGCATGTATACATACAAAATGGACTTCTTCTCAATGTTGACTAGTTACTTTCTTGGATGAAAAGGTCATTAGAGGCACTAAAGTGGATATTTGAATTGAACTAGGATTTATTGTGATGGAATTATTCTTCACTTTCAAATCTTGATAGTTCTTGTGACAAATGTCATATTGATATCTGATTATATTTATGTTAAGGAATGGAGACATATGCACCCTATTCACTTGATCCAAGATCCTTGCATGTTCAAATTTGGTAGTATTGAAGTTAAATATAAATAAATCAACTAAAATTACATTATTTATATCAAAATTTAACTCTTATTATATGTCTTCTATGGTCTTACCTTGTGTGTCCTATTTGAAATTCTCTAAAACTTGATGCAAGAGTTGATCAAAATTGGACCTCAACATTACTACCTTAGCCACCTCAAGCCATTCTCTAGCATCTTGTGTTCTGATGGCCACCAAGTTGAGGGCACTAGTAGCCTCCAATGGTGCCATCAGGTTCAAATGTGCATATGACTTACTAGTTGTAAAAAGATTAAATAATTTGATTTTATTTTTATCTATCTTAAAATAATTCAATAATTTATTTTTCTCTATTATGTGGGGTGATAATTTTACCCTCATTACACTAGTGGCCTCAATGATATGGTACAATCTAGATGTTGCATTCTAGACATGAATTTCAATTTATGTTGGAACATGAATAGTTTTATGTTGTTCTCTTAGTTTTTATAGTTCTTATTACATCTCTATTCATTCCATTTTTGTCCCTTCATTTATTCATACCAAAAAAACTTTGTGTGTTTTAATGTAGGATTTGAAATCTTATATATAGGGGGATTGCCCCAATTTTCTAATCTTCCTTCTTGGTCAAAGTAAACATTTATTATATTTATTATATAATGAGCACTCTAATAGTGTCATCTTCAATTTTTATCTTCCTCACACTCTGCACACTCCTTGTGGATTTTTTGAAAACTATACTCATAGTGGGAAATTTGGTAATCACAATATTAGGTCATTTGTAAGCCCCTGAATGCATGTATGTTTCCCACTATAGGAGGACTAGATGGGTTGTGTCCATTGGTTGAGTGTCCAAATATATAGTCTCAAATATTATCTCACATGATTTTTAATTTAAATTTTCCTATATGAGGGGATCAGGGAGTGAAGGCCATATGATCTTGGATTAGTCCATTCCACCATACTATGGTAGTGGATGGACTATTTATATTGACCTTCTCTTATTTTAAAACTTCCAAGTAGTTATCATAGTTGTCTCTTGAGGAGGACTGGGAGGGGGACCTCATAGAATTAACTATGCAAAATTATGAGTGTATGCAACATTGCACACAATACTATGAGTGTACGCATATATAAATTTAAGAATAAGATTCACATATCATGTTCTATAAATAATATGGAGGGGGAATCCATAGTGATCCATTGATGATGTAAATAATCCCTATAATTACATTTAGTAAGTAATACATCATGTAAAAATGGCCTCCTAGAGGCTACTTATTTTTATGTATAATTTGTTGTCATAAAATTTATTCGATCACTTCTCTTAGAGCAAAGGTGAATTTTGACATCCTCATCAAATCCAACAATAGAACCCATTCCAATTGGAGGAATTCAATGGTGGGGTATCATAATAGCCTATTCAACAAGGCCATCCCAATTTTAATTCCCATTCTAAATTTTGTTATTAGGTCTGGCTATTATTCTTTCAAGTTGATTGTCTCTATAAGGAGCATCTAACTGTTAAGCACCTTCTCAAAAAACTTTTCTTTCTTCCATGCCAGTACTTTATATATATCATAGGTGGCATCTGGGATGGGAAGAGAGAGTTACCTTTTAAGTATGTTTCTATAGATACATGATGTGATATTTTTATGCTCAAGGTGATGTAGGTAAGGTCCTCTTGATATCTTCCCTACAAAGAACAAGTCTCACAAGAGGTCGATATAGGGAATGACTTCTGGATTCACAGCTACACAATGTAGCCCTTATTTCCTAAGTAAGAGGAGGTTTGTGGCTAATTGGTGTTGGGTTGGAGTTATGTTATCTTCATGTGTATGCACATTAACCTAGTGTATGGCATCCCATAGTTCTAAGTAGTTGTTATATAAAATAGGTTTAAAGAGTATGTCTACATACTCAATAGAATCCTTGATGGAGAGCCTCAAAGTAGGGAAAGTTCCATATAATACCATGGATGAGGATGACATTATTCTGAATTTAAATTAGTAATATATTAAAATCAAATCACTTAGATCTTCTAAGTATGTTGTTAAGTCGAAGACACTAGTGGCTGTGGCTCTATCGCAAGAGAGTAAGTGAATTTGTAAGTTATCTTGAGATTAAATGGGCACATCATAATTTAAATTGATTTGATATATATTTGGCATGGATTTTAATTTCATACACCATTAATATCCAATGTCTATAGATTCATTTTGTTTATTTACTATGAGCTTTACCACCTCATTTGGTGGGTATGCCACATAGTAATAATTGACATTTAGTAGGAGTGCCACATCATTTCCCTCTACCAAGTTTGATTTTGACACTTCTTTAGATTTATTTTGTCGATTAATAAATATTTTGATAGTCAAAACTTAGGAGTTAGGGTATAATACTATTTATGAGCATCCCAAACAAAATTTCTAACACTTTCACCAAATACCAAAACAAGAAAAAATATTTTGTTGAGAAAAATTATAAAAGATCTAAATGTGTTAGAGGGGCCTGCCAAACAAAATTGTTAAATCAAAGTGTAAAAATAGATACCTAGTTATTGAATAATGTGACCAAAGAGTAATTTTTGAATAGTTATAATACCTAGTGAATGCAGCTTTGGGTTGCTACCCTAAATTCCTAAATACTCTATTCCAAACAAATATTTCAAAATAAAACATCAAAGAACTAAATCCCTACATGATATGTAGAGTGTATAGTGTCAAAGACTAAAATGCATCAAAATAATTCATCGAGTAAAATCATCAAAAAAATCATCGAGGGAGTGCCACATGGTAAGTCCCTGGAGTGTAGAAGTGTGGAACACTTAAAACTTTTGTTTCCTTGTAATACTTTCATGGATAACTTGAAGGCACCTCTTAGGATATATACCTTGAATCCACTATTGCACATTTTAAAAATATATCTCTTAGGAGATACCTTGAACGTATACTTGAAGGAATTACAAGGCCATTCAAGGTATCACCCATTAGTGCCTTTAAGGTGAAGGAAATTTTTGGAATAGACACATGGTTATTGAATAATAGTGACCAAAGAGTAATTTTTGAATAGTTATAATACCTAGTGAATGTAGCTTTGGGTTGCTACCCTAAATTCCTAAATACTCTATTCCAAACAAATATTTCAAAATAAAACATCAAAGAACTAAATCCCTACATGATATGTAGAGTGTATAGTGTCAAAGACTAAAATGCATCAAAATAATTCATCGAGTAAAATCATCAAAAAAATCATCGAGGGAGTGCCACATGGTAAGTCCCTAGAGTGCAGAAGTGTGGAACACTTAAAACTTTTGTTTCCTTATAATACTTTCATGGATAAATTGAAGGCATCTCTTAGGATATATACCTTGAATCCACTATTTCACATTTTTGAAATGTATCTCCTAGGAGATACCTTGAAGGTATACTTGAAGGAATTACAAGGCCATTCAAGGTATCACCCATTAGTGCCTTCAAGGTGAAGGAAAATTTTTCTCCTATGCATGTTGAAGGCATCTCCTATGAGATTCCTTCAACATCCCATAGAATGCATGATAATTCCCTTTGAGTTATCTTTCATAATTTATTTTTAATGAAAGGATGCCAAGTATCATAATTTTAGGAATTGAGGAGAATCAATATATGGGGTGCAAAACTTTAACTCTATCTAAGAATATTAAAAACATATTTAATATCTTCATGGGTAATTTGAAGGTATCTCCTATAAGACACCTTGAAGGTATTACAAGGCCCTTCAAGTAGTGCCTTCAAGGTGAAGTAAAATTCCACTCATGTTCATGTTGAAGCTACCTATAGGGAGATATATTCAATGTCCCCTTGAATATATGACCATTGATAATACATTTTGAGGTATCTCCCATGATCCTCCTTCAAGGGCCTTTAAATAACCTTATAATACCTTCATGGGTAATTTTAAGGTATCTCCTAAGAGATATATTAAAGGAAAAATTCACTCTTGTGCATCTTTTAAAGGTATCTCGAAGGTACTTATTGATGGGCATTTTGACACAAAAACCATGTGTAGGGTAGGTCTGAGAGTTTCCTTCCATTACAAGCCTCTTCAAAAAAGAAGATTTCCCACCACCTCCTATAAATAATGAGTGAGGGAACTTACCCAAGGTTTATTTCACTTGATGTAGGTACACTAAACCTCACTCAGTG
>JARHVA010001274.1:3362500-3575000 GCA_037957365.1 Torreya grandis | reverse complement strand
CATATTGAAGCCTCCATGAAAACAACACAAGGTAAAACTCTACAACAAAACACTTTTTTTAAATACAAATATAAAATCAAATGATGATGAGAACTTTTAGTTACTACATTACATAATATATTATAGGTAATAAATAAAAAAATGTTAAATTAAAGAGTGCAGCTGTACAAACTATAAAAAGGCAAAAAAAATGTGAAAAATCCCTTTCAATGAATGCATAATTATACAATTTCATATACTAGAATATATAAATTATCTTTATTTATTTAAACACATTATAATTGCATTTATATTTATAAATATGGGAGTGTAGAAGACATTAAAATATAGTGCATCAACTTGAGATTTGGAAGTGTGGGTTCATTTTATTATTGTAATGAATTGAATGTGGTTGTATTTACCCATTTAAATGTTGTTTAAATGTTTAATTTCCCCTCTTTAAAGTGACTCAATATGTGTTATATTATGTTTTGAAGAAAATAAATTATCTTTAGAATATACATGATCTTTATTAAGAATATTTTGATGAAAAATCACACACACACACACACACACACACACACCCAAAAAAAAAAAAACATAATATATGTGTGCATATGTTAAATAAAATAAATAAATAAATTTTAGAAGTAATAATTTTTTGTTGTGTTTTATAATATGATGAGTTTCATCTATTTTAACAAATGCATAAGAAGTGTCTATTATGGTCAAGTTACGAGGATTCATTATAAACATGTATATGCATATGTATGTTACAAAATTGGTAATAAAAATTATACATATGTGTATAATGAGCATAGTTACATGTGAATTAGTATGTATATATTGTTGTATATGTTTATATGAATCTTTATAAGATTTAAGGAAATGCAAATAAAAAATGCATTAAATAAAATGAAATATGTTTATATGTTACAATATAAAATGTAGATCAAAAGTGCATCAATGATGAATCTAACATGTAAAACATTTTATTAAAAAAATTCATACTATATTTATTATAATATAATATTTTTAATAAATGATTTCATTATTTTTTGACAAATTATAGACATTTCTAAGGAGGAGATAAAACCAACTTCTAAAAACTATTAATTTTGGGGTTAGATGACCTATTATTTGTTGTGTACAAAACAAAAGATATGAAAATGAATGTTATGGTAAGAAAATAAGATTATATAATAGAAAATATGTCACACTACATTTGAGATCATTCCAAATAAATTTTGAAGGTGGAACTATAGTCTTTTTCTTATATTGGCCTTTGGTCAATGATAAAAGACAATCATTTTAGGCTACTCCTTCAAGCCTTGAATTACACAAGTTACAATTTCATGTTTGTTTGGGGGAAAACAAATTATAAACCCTTCAATATAAATATAAACATATTAGATGAAATTATTTTTAAAGGGACCTTTGGAGATGATTTTTTAATTGTCGACATGGTATTCATTGATTGCAATTCTCAAAATTGTTTCATAGAACAAAAATTACAAATGAGTTATGCTAAAAAAAGTAGATATAGTGGAAATGGAAGTTGGAAAGATGAAAATGAATGAAGAATAGAAATGATTTCTATCATTGCATTCTTGGTAAAAACCAAAATATCCATGCCAATAGTAGTGAAATATTGTTTATAAGGATGTAACTTTGCCACATGATTCTTTCAATTGTATTTATTGATTGTAAACTATAATTTTAGTAACACTATCATCAAATTCAAAAAAATTAAATCTAAATTATTTAAAATTTAATTATTAATTTTTTAAATTTATGGATTTAAATTTAGTAATAATTTAGTCTCATTTCATTCAATTTGATTTATACTTGGAGATACCTTGAAAGTATTGAACTTATCCAAGTTTGAAAGCTAATCCCCTTGAAAGTGGATACTTGATAAATTTAAATTTAAATTAACCAACTTGATCCATTAGTATATTGACACCTACTCATGAAAATATTCCCAATGAACAACAAATAATTCTCAAGTCTCTCTCACACTAAATTTATTTATTGATGCCCCATTAATGGGTCAAGGGCATATAGTGGTTTATCTCATCTGAGTGCTAGGTCTCCTTGGACTACCCCTTACAAGTTTCTTTAAATTAAATTTTGATGGAGCAACATGGGGAAATCCATTATCCTTAGGAGTTTAATGTAGTATTTGAGATTGCTTTGGTTACCTCACTCATGCCCCCTGAATGAACCTCCCAAATAGAACCGAAAATGAATCTAAAGCCTAGGTAGCTGTCTTGGGCATATAACTTGTAATATAATGTGGAATCAAATACTTAATAATTGAAGGAGATTCTAATCTCATAGTGGAGGTGATTCATAATTGGCATGCTAAGACTTGGTGACTCAAAAATATCCTCTACTTGAGTTGGCCTCTCCTAGATGAAATGGAATCTTGGTTAGCATCACATTTCTTCAAGGAATCTAATAAACAAGAAAATTTCCATGAAAATTGTGTGGTAGAACAAGTGATTGATGTAGTAATGGATAAGGTATGAGCAGTGGCCAAGACTTGATTTGGTGGACTTATGATGTCATCAATGATTGATTGGAATTTATAAAAAAAATTAGACTTGTTTCATTCAATTTTGGCCATACTAAAGATTTGACATGTATAGATGGATTTTCACTTCATGGTTTCATATTAATCCCTTGGGTGTGAAATGTTTTGTCAAGATAGGCAAAAACTCAATCAAAGTGATTAACTACCAACATTTGTCTCTCCTTATTGTATTCATTCTTAATTTTCTCCCCTCATTAGATTGCCTTTGTTGTGAATATTTATTCTATTATGTTAATCTTGGTCATTATCTCCCCTATTTTATCACTTCATGTAGAGTGTCATGAAATGTATTTTTAAGATAGTGTATTGGATCATAGATTCCATTTGATCTTTTGGATTGTAAATATGGAGGTTTTAGAGGTGATACAAATTATTATTAGTGAGTATTACCTTTATGTTGTCTGGAATAACAAAACCAATGTGTATGAAACATCATGCTTTTCTAGTAACCTGCTTCAAGTGGTCCAAAATAAAGAGGAATTTTGTCAAGTGGTATAGGTATTCATATAAAATGAATTTTGGGGTGACCTCATTGGCTGGTTGACTAGCTTTGAGGCATTAAATGGGCATGACCTACCGTTTTTATTCATATTGTTTTGGTTTGGTTCCTCTAAGTATCTTTTGAGAGATGTAAGCTCATTATGTTTAGCTTCATGATCATTACATGGCCATGGTAGAGGAAGTGTAGGCTGCTACCCCTTTGGTGTATTATTGGCTAGAACTATTACCATCTCTAATTCCCTTAATCAAAAAAATTTCTTAAGGTGCACTCATATCAGCATCCCATTATTTGGTTAACTTCTGCTCAAGTCGAGGTGTGTTGGATGCTTTGGATGCAAAAATTTCTAAGGCACAAGGTGGTGGTCATTCCAAGGTTGTAGTGTATATGGACCTGATAAACACTGGCTTAATTACTAGTAATTATGGACCTAAATACAAAGTAACATGATCTAATTCATCCCTGATATGTAATGTTTTATTATATTTCTCTTTGTGATGTATGTTGTTTCTATTTTGTCTCTATGGTTATCCCTTAGTTTTTATTGCTCTCCCTTTTAGGAATTATGATTTGAATGTTAGTGTCATAAAGATGATAACTGACATCATAATATCATATATTTATAGTCTAATTTATTCAAAATGATCTGCACCCAAATGGTTTTAAATAATCCAATTTATTTGGAATATAAAAAATATATAATTGGAGAAACTTTTCTTCACTCCACTTTAGTAGGTATAAGTCCAAATTATTCAAAATAGTCCAAATTATTTGTAATAGTTCAAATTATTCAAAATGATCATTATCCAAATGGTTTGTAATAGTCTAATTTATTTTGAATATAAAATAAGTCCAAAATATTCTAAATTATCCAAATTAGTATAAATAATCTATGCCCAAATGGTTTAAAATAGTCTAATTTATTTTGAATATAGAAAAATTATTCTTGGAGAAAATTTTCTCTAGTACACTTAAGTGTGTATAAGTCTAAATTATTATAAATAGACTAATTTATTTAAAATGATCTATGTTCAAATGGTTTGAAATAGTTTAATTTATTTGGAATATAGAGAACTTATTTTTGAAAAAAAATCTCCACTCAACTTTAGTGGGTATAAGTCCAAATTATTCAAAATAGTCCAATTTATTCAAAACAATTTGTGCCTAAATGGTTTGAAATAGTCAAATTTATTTTGAATATAGAAAAAAAAATTGGAAAACAAATTATCCACTCTACTTTAGTGGGTATTGGTCCAATTTATTTGAAATGATCTGTGCCCAAATAGTTTGAAATAGTCCAATTTATTTGGAATATAGAAAAATTACTTATGCAAAAAAAATTCTCCAATCCACTTTAGTGGGTATAAGTCCAAATCATTCAAAATAGTCCTTAGTATATGATGATGGTATTTATATTATCCAATTCACCTAACACATTTATGAGGATGATGAACATAGTTATACAATATTACATTGGTAAGTTTGTAGTGGTTTATTTTTATATATAGCAAGAGTAAAGAATAGAAATTAATGAATTTGAGAATGGTATTAAAATTGCTAAGAAAGGAAAATATCTATGCAAATCTGAAGAAGTAGAAGTTTATGTAGAAAAATCTGGTTTTTTTGTATTTGTAGTTTCAAAATATGGTGTGTGAATATATGAATAAAAGGTAAAGGAAATTTTGGAGTGGACTATTCCAAGGAGCATATTAGAGATAAGAAGTTTCGATGGTTTATAATATTTTTAAAGAAAGGTCATTAAGAATTTCAGTAGTATTATTGCATAGATAACATATTACTTTAGGGGAAAATAATTTGTGTGGATAAGAAGAAGAGAAGGATTCCTAAAAAATTATAGTAATACCCAAGCATAACATTAAATCAAAATTCTCATCCCCCATTACTACCAAGAGAGGAAATAAAGGGACAACATATAAGACACCTCCTAAAGTTAGAAAATTAACAAGAAAAGAAATATTCAAAAAATTAACTGAGGTGGAAATTGCTGATGGACTCCAATCAACACTTCTATTCAAAAGAGGTAATCCATCACCTTTTAGGTAATCATGTTGATATTTTCTTGGAATATAAGAGGAATGCATAGTTATTCAAAGTAAATGGTATTTAAATATTTTATTAAATGTCATAAACCTTCAATATTGGCTATACAAGAATAAAAAATTGAAGAATCATTTTTTATCAATCATAAAAATGCCTATAGGAAACAAGTAGAAGCAATTTGTTCTAATTTGAATGGAGCCTCTAGGCATCTCATAACTTTTTGAGATAAATTTTTTTTAGCAGGGGAGCCATTCTTCAAATCTTCTACTCATGTGGTGGTTCGCTTTACTGATACTTATGATGGTAAGCAATGGATATTGATTAGAGTTTTTATAAATATTTGTAAATATTTCCTTTGGATCATGGATGAAGACATTAATTCTCCATTACATCTAGGGGATAAAAAAGGTGAAAATCAATTGGTTTTAGATAGTATGGAGGATATTTCCTCTCTAATTTTTAATATAGGGATGATAGATGTGGAATTAAAAGTATCTAAATTCACTTAGAGTAGCAGGAGGTTGGGTGAAAACCTTATTAAATATAGATTGGATAGAATTTTTATTTCCATGGATTAGTTGACACATAAGGATATGATGTCAAAGGCTTTCCCTAGGGTTGGTTCAGACCATAATCTTTTTAAACTGAGTATAGTGGAAAAATTCATCAATGAAAATAGATATCCATTTAGAATGGAACATATGTGGTTTTTTCATCCAAAATTCATGATAGGATATTAGAATGGTGGTCTCCAAATGTGAATGGATTGACCCTGTTCAAGTTGGTTGAAAAAATGAAGAATGTTAAAGTAAAAATAAAATAGTGGAATAAACAGGTTTTTGGTAATGTTCATATTTAGAAAAAAGAATTAAAATTAGAAATCTCTTTGGTTAAAGATGAGATAGAAATAAATGGTTATGATTTAGATATTTAGTATAAGTAAAAAATAGTATTTTGTATCACACTAGAACTATAAGGGAAGAGAGTCTTTGGAGAAAAAATCAAGAAACAATTGACTCAAGGAAGGAGATAGAAACACACTTCTTCTATATGTTTACTTTGAAATATAGAGCACACAATACTATCAAGTAAATTACAGATAGTGATGGTCACATCATTTTGAATACAGACCTCATTAATCAAGAAAGTGTAAACAACTTCAAAAACCTATTTAAGAATCACTTAATTAGAAATATCAGATTTGAACAAGAATTTTTTCACGTAATTATTAAACTGGTTATGTAGGGGAATAATGAAGCTCTCACAATAACAACAACCAATCAAGACCTAAAATTTGTTATCTTCAAAATGAATTTAGATAAAATGCCCAGTCTTAATAGGTCTCTTATGGCTTTTTATAAGAAATTTTGGGACATCATTAGAGATGATGAGGTTGATGTGGTCAATGAATTCATAGATTCATCTTAGATTCTCAAATAATTCAATCATACCTTTCTTGTATTAATTCCCTATCTATGCCTATTAAATTTGACATTATAAATGACACTATTAGTTTAGTTAGAGTGCCACATCATCGCCCTCTACCTACTGTCATTTTGTCACTTTTTTAGCTTTATTTTATTGAGTAATGAATATTTCAATACTTATAAGTTAGGATTAAGGTATAACACTATTTTTGAGCATCCCAAACAAAATTTATAAACACTTCCACTAAACACCTAAATGTGCATACATATTTCACTGAGAAAAATTACCAAAGACCTAAATGTGTGGGAGGTATATATTGAGCAAAAATGTCAATTTTTTTTTTGAAGACCCAAATAAAATGAAGTGTAAAACTAGCGACCAGGTTATTGAATAATAGTGGTTAAAGAGTAAGTTATGAATAGTTATAATACCTAGAAAATGTAGCTTCAGGTCCCTACCCTAAATTCCCAAATACTCTATTCTAAATAAATCCTCTAAAAGAAAACATTGAAGAATTAAATCCATATAAGATATGTAGAGTATATAATATCAAAGACAAAAACAAATCAAAAGGATTCATCGAGTAAAATAGTCAAAAAAAATCATCGAGGGAGTATCATCTATTAGGTCCTTTAAGCACAAAAGCATGGAACACTTAAAACTTCTATTTCCTTGTAATACTTTCATGAATAACTTGAAAGTATCTCTTAGGAGATATACCTTGAATCCACTATTTAAATTTTTTGAAAGGTATCTCCTATGATATACCTTTAAGGTACACTTGAAGGTATTATAAGGCCATTCAAGGTATCACCCGTTAATGCCTTCAAAGTGAAGGAAAATTTTACTCTTGTGTATGTTGAATGTATCTCCTATGAGACACCTTTAACATCCCCTATAATGTATGATGATTCCCTTTGAATTATCTTCTGTGAGCTCATTTTAAATAAGGTATGCTAAGTATCATAATTTTAAGGATTTAAGAGAATCAATATATGGGGTGTAAAACTTTTAAACTTTATCTAAGAATATTTGAAACCTTTTAAATATCTTTATGGGTAACTTTAAGGTATATCCTATGAGATACCTTGAAGGTATTACAAGGCCCTTCAAGTAGTGCCTTCAAGGTGAAGTAAAATTCCACTCGTATGCATGTTGAAAGTAACTACTAGGAGATACATTCAATGTCCCCTTGAATGTATGACCATTAACAATGTATTTTGAGGTATCTCCTAGGAGATTCCTTCAAGGGACTTGAAATACCCTTTTAATACCTTTATGGGTAACTTTAAGCCATCTCCTAGGAGATATATTGAAGGAAAAATTCACTCTTGTGCATCTTTAAAAGGTATCTCCTATAAATATATCTTGAAGGTACTTGTTGATAGGCATTTTGACACAAAAATTATATGTAGGCTAGGTATAAGAGTTTTAGTTCCTCACAAGCCTCTCCTAAAAATAATATTTACCACACACTCCTATAAATAATGGGTGAGGGAACTTCTCCAAGGTTTATTTCACCTGCTCTAGGTGTATTGAAGCTCACTCAGTGGCTCGTTGAGACCATTCCATACAAGAGGCCTTTGTTATTTTGAAGTAAAGGTACTTCAACAGTTCCTATGTAGTGGTAGTGGGTATGTCTTTGAGTAGATTTACTTTGGTAGAAGATAATTTATCTAGGATTAAGTCTAACACTAAATTATCTAAAATTGTGATATAAAAATAGTTGTAAAGTTTTTTATTTTTTTGGTGTTTGTGTTCTTGGATCTTGGCAGTGGTCATGATAGTTTTTGTAAACTTAGCCAAGTTATAAAACATTATAATACACTCATCCTTTTTGCTCTTATTTTCAAATACCATGTATTTATTGAATGAAATGGTGTGGATATTCCCATGTTTCACAATGTGTGCAATAATTTGATGTTGATTGATATGCATCATACTTCAAGATCTATACATCATATCATCAGTCATGATGAGTGTTTATATCTCATCCCACATGTGGGAGATGGTTTATATTTTTTGAATAATGATGAATCCTTAGATAAGAAATTTTCCACATTTATTTAATGTTTTAACACCTCACCTCGAACCCTCTAAGTTGAATATTTGAAACATACTTCCCTTTCTTATTTCTCATTTGAAATAAATGTTTGTAGATTCCTTTTCCTATCATTTTATATTGGCTAGTGTTTTTATTTTTTTATAATCCTTGACATATTTAATACATGTATTTAAAATATCCTCTACTTTTCTCTGGTTAGTCTTACTTTGGCTAGGATGTTCTTTCATGGGCATTATCATAAATTCAATGAGACATTACAGGTATCTCCTAGGAGATACCTTCAACATGTTTATCAGTGAAGAAGATAGCTTAGTAGTGACTATGTTTTCAAATTACATATAGCTCACTAAGTAAAAACCCTGAGTAATTCTATTGTTATACTTTTATGATATGCTTAGTAAGTGTCTGATATGTTAGAAATCAATAGTTAGTTTTTAGGAAATCCATTTTAAATGAGTTTTACATTTTACTATATATAATTTATTTTTGGTTTGGTCATACATTTTTAGTTTATGTCTGAGTTAGTGTATATATTATGAATATTTAATATGTATTTTATATTTTAGATTAGAATTCACATTTGTTGATATATAAATAATCAATAGTTATCACAAATAATTTTATAAGTGATACAATGTGCAACCTATATTTTTAAAAATATTGGTATTTAAATCATTTCAATGATTTTTGTTCTCACACTTAAAGGCAGAAGAAGGCATCAATTAAAGAAAATTTGGATATAGTACCATTTAAACTACTAAAACTAAAATTAAATCCATTTCCATCTTTCGATTTATGGTGGAGACAAAATTATTCTTGTTGAATGGTATTTTGATTCATTTAGTTTGACAATAATGAATGCAAATATTTAGCACTATATCTGGAAAAAAATATTTTTTTATTGGAATAATCTTTGGATGTGATAAGGATAAACTTGAAGATGCCATTCAATTCCAACTGGAAGTATGAAATGGATAAGAGGGAATTATCCATTGTGATAAAACTAATTTTAATAATTTTACACCTAGTAAAATGAAATTGACAAACATGAATATTTATCCTTTTGTGAATTTTTTGGGTTTCATTTGATTAGCTATGACAACTTTCAAATATTTGGGTTGATAGATAGAGATAATTTGGCCTTAGAATATAAAATATGTTGAAATAAAAACATGAACAAGGGACACCAACTTATTCTACTTACCACCATGTGAATATGCATTTAAGATGACCTGCAATCGTGATAGAAAAAACATTGAAGAAAATAAGACAATCAAAGGCAATATATTTGTATGTAAATTTGAAAAGTATTATATAATTACTCACACTAGTGGATAAATATAAGATCAAAAAAAATGTTGATACAATTTTGTTGGCACAAAATTCTAATCAAACACAGTGAATTCTCTACATGGTATATTTCTTGTAACAATTACACCTTAAGAATTCCTATATATATTTTTGAATTGGGGGATGCTAATATCAAAATAAGAAATATGAATGAAAGAGGGGTGAATGACATAATTCATTCATTCATAAATCATAATTAAGTTCCAATGAAGGATGCTTTTATAATTCATTTTGATCCAAATAACCCTCAATGTATTATCAAATCAAAAGAAGTCCTTGAAAATATGATAGACAAAAAAAATGCAAGGTTCAAAATTGTAGATAGACAACACACAATTACAACAAAACATATAGTTATTTTATATGAGGAATAAAATTCACTATCATTGAGAAAAAAAATGTTTTTTAGAAGGGAAATATTTATGAAAATAGTTTCTCCATTCCATATTGTTCAAAAAATATGTAACCAATATAATGAAGAAAATGAAACAATTTATAAGGCTTTATTTGTAGAAAGAGTTCAATTTTCATGTGACCTTATCCAAATGAGAGGTTATTATAATATTGATATAGGGGGAAAAAATATAAGAAATACATGAACAAGATAGACACTTTTTCACACAAATGAACTGTGCAACACAACTACTATAGGAGAGAAGTTGCCCTCTTTTCATGGAATAACCCATTTAGGATTGTTTTGATAAGGCATTTGATTTATTTGAAAGAGGTAATTTACCTATTTTAGATAAATAAAATTTAAATTTGATTGGTAAAACAACACTAAGAAATTTTCAAGAGAAATACATGAACAAGATAGACACTTTTTCACACAAATGAACTGTGCAACACAACTACTATAGGAGAGAAATTTCCCTCTTTTCATGGAATAACCCATTTAGGATTGTTTTGATAAGGCATTTGATTTATTTTAAAGAGGTAATTTACCTAGTTTAGATAATAAATTTTAAATTTGATTGGTAAAACAACACTAAGAAATTTTCAAGGGATTTCAAGCAAAAAAAAATAGAATTGGTAGATTTATTAGAAAAGGAGTCTATTTCCTTCTTGAAAACTCTTGGATGCAACAACATGGACACTTGGTGTAAAAAATTGGAGCTAAAAATTAACATATTATAAAAATTATAGATTGTTTCACCAAGTAGGATCTGAAACTTCTATTAGAAGAGACAATCACACCTGAAGAAGTAATGGAACATTATATAAAATTTGTGAAAAGTTTTGAAGATTTTTCCATCTTGAATGAAAGTATTCAAAAAATAAAAAATTTGGGAAGAATTATCTATATATTTAATAAAAAATATCTATATAGTGATGAAGGTTAGCTTCCTAGGAAAGATACATAAAAGTTTAGCTAGGATTACATCCCCCATGTCTTTAGCCATCAATTTTAGAAGATTTCAGTGCAATGTTCATTGTTGATGTAAATGATGATTTGATAATTATTAATCTTTGAATGTCATTGAAGAATTGAATGAAGAACATTTTTTCTTATTTAATCAAGAATTTATTTATAAATTCTTTTTGGGGGATTTTAATGTATTTATAATTCAAAAACTTAACCATTTCTCTAACATTTAAAACTCTCTCAAAAAGTTATGTGTTGGTCCTTTCCATTATATGGAAAATATGAGTTACATACTTTGGGGTCAAAATAGTGATGGATTCAATTAGACTCATATTAAAGGTATTAATTTTTATCAAGATTCAACTAATTTTTAGTTTGAATATTTCATCTTCCATTCATAACAAAGTAAATTAGAGGAAGGTGTTAACATTAGAAACCTATATTTCAAATGATTAGTTCACACAAAACATGAAGGCCATTAAAAAATGAATTACATAGCTTTATTTGGGAGAGACTTATCTCTACTTTCAACAATTTAGATACATGTGATGTGCTAGGGTGGATTGGTATGTGCTTGTATGCAAATTCAAATGAATTTATCTTACATTACATAATCTAAAGAATAAACAATTTTTAATTTCAAAAATGTTTGAGAAATTAACGACAACTAATACAAGAATAACCACTTAGATCACTACCAGGTGTATAACATTTTTAATTTATTTTATAATCATGCTTTATTTTTCAAATAAAACATCTTAACAATCATTTGGTGTGTATGATTTATTTTTCAATCCTAACAACTTAGTAATGTTTTGGTGTGTATCAATAATGGCATTGAATGAAAGTAAATAAATAATAATAATGTAGAATCAAATCAATGAATATGACAAATTTCAATTTGAAAAAGGTAAGATAAGATCATGTATATTTTTAAATTTATAAAAAAAAATTATTTATCAATTATTTATAATACTAAAAAAATAATTTTTCATCTATTTATATCTCAATTAAAACAATTCACAATATAACTCTACAACTTTGTGTCTCCAACAATACAACCCAAGACACAACTCTACATCTTGAAGCCTCCACAAAAACAATACAAGGTAAAACTCTACAATAAGACACTTTTTTTAAATACAAATATCAAATAAAATGATGATGAGAATTTTTAGTTACTACATTATATAATATCTTATTGGAAATAAAGAACAAAATGTTAAATGAAAGAGTGTAGTTGTACAAACTATAAAAAGGGAAAAAAAATTGTGAAAAAACCCTTTCAATGAATGCATAATTATACAATTTCATATACTAGAATATATAATTTACATTTATTTATTTAAACACATTATAATTTAATTTTTATTTATCAATAGAAAATTGTAGAAGAGAATAAAATATAGTGCATCAGCTTGGGATTTGGAAGCATGGGTTCATTTTATTGTTGTGTCAACTTGAATGTGGTTGTATTTACGCAGTTAAATGTTGTCTAAATGTTAAATTTACCCTATTTAAATTAACTCAATTTATTTTATAATATGTCTTGAAGATAATAAATTGTCTTTAGAGTATACATGATCTTTATTAATAATATTTTGATTAAAAAGGGCTCTCTCTCGCTCGCTCTCTCTCTCTCTCTCTCTCTCTCTCTCTCTCTCTCTCTCTCTCTCACACACACACACACACACACACACACACACACACAACATAATATGTGTGTGAATTTGTTAAATGGCATAAATAAATTATATAATAAATCATATCTTATTTTGTTTTGAAATATGACGAGTTGTATTTTTTTTAAATACACAAGAAGTCTCTGTTATGGTCAAGTTATGAGGATTCATTATAAACATTCTATGCATATTTATGTTACAAAACTAGCAATAGAAATTATACATCCATTTAAAATGAGTATAGTTACATGTGCTTGAGCATGTATACATTTTTTTCTATTTATATGAAATTTTATAATATTTAAGGAAATGCAAATAGAAAAAGCATCAAATGAAATGAAATATGTTTATATGTTATAATATAAAATGAAAATAAAAATGGTATCAATGATCAATCTAACATGTAAAACATTTTCTTAGAAAAATTCCATGTTATATTTATTATAATATTATATTATTTATAAATTATTTTTTATAATAAATTGTAGACATTTCAAAGGAGGAGCTAAAACTGACTTCTAAAAAACTATTAATGTTGGGGTTGGATGACTTATTACTTGTTTTGCACCAAACAAAAGATATGAAAATGAATGTTATGGGAAGAAAATAAGATTATGTAATATAAAATATGTCATAATACATTTAAGATAATTCCAAAGGAATTTTGAAAGGCATTGTAGTCTTTTTCTCATATTAACCTTTGGTCAATAATAGAGGACAATCATTTGAGGCTACTCCTTCAACCCTTGGATTACATAAATTTAAATTTCATGTTTGTTTGGGAGAAATTAGATTATAATACCTTCAATATAAATATAAATAAATTGGATGAATTTATTTTTAAAGGGACTTTTGGATATGATTTTTCAATTGGCAACATGGTGTTCATTGATTGCAATTCTCAAACTTATGTTACATAACAAAAATTGTAAATGAGTTATGTTACGACAAGTAGATATAATAGAAATGGAAGTTGGAAAGATGAAAAGGATTGGAGGATAAAATGACATATACCATCAAATTTTCGGAAGAAACCAAAAAATCCATGCTATCAATAGTGAAACATTGTTTATAAGGATGTAACTTTGCCATATGATTCTTTCAAGTGTATTTATTGATTATAAACCATAATTTTAGTAACATTATCATCAATTTAAAACAAATAAAATATAATTTATTTAAAATTTAATTAATTTTTATTTAAAATTTATGGATTTTAATTTAGTAATACTTTGGTCTCGTTTCATGATAATTTATTTATAGTTGGAGATACCTTGAAAGTATTGAACCTGTCCAAGTTTGAAAGCTAATCCCATTGGAAGTTGATAGTCCATAAGTTTAACTTTAAATTATCCAACTTGATTCATTAGTATATTGACATCTACTCATGAAGATATTCCCAATGAACAACAAACAATTCTCAAGTTTCTCTCTCTTTAAATTTTTTTGTGGATGCCCTGTTAGTGGGTCAAGGGTATATAGTGGTTTATCTCAACTGAGTATTAGATCTCCTTGGACTCCCCCCTATTGGTTTCTTTAAATTAAATTTTAATGGAGAAACATGGGGAAATTTAATAGCCTCAAGAGTGGGATGCAATATTATAGATTGGTCTAGTTATCTCACTCATGCCACCTGAGCAATTACTAGATAGAACCAATAATGAAGCTAAAGCCCAGTCAACTATTCTAGGCTTATAACTTGCAAGACAATGTGGAATAGAATACTTGATAATTAAAGGAGATTTAAATATCATAGTGGAGGTGATTATTAATTAGCATGCTAAGGCTTGGTGACTCAATAACATATTCCAACTAATTTTCCCTCTCCTAGATGAAATGGAATCTTGGTTAGCATCACATTGCTTTAGGGAAGATAATAAACAAGTAGATTTCCATGTAAATTAGGGGTGGACAAAGTGACTTATGTAGTGATGGATAATGTATGATCAGTGGATTGGGCTTGATTTTGTGGACTTATGATGTCATCGATGATTGACAAGACTTTTTAAAATTCTATTAGACTTGTTACATTTAATTTTGTGCATACTAGAGATTCAACATGTATAAATGGATTTTCACTTTATGATTGTACATTAATCCTTAGGGTGTGAAATGTTTTGTCATGATATGCAAAAATGCAATCGAAGTGATTAACTACAGATATTTATCTCTCTTTTTTGCATTCATTCTTAATTTTCTCCCTTAAATGGATTACCTCTATTATGAATATTTTATTTTTTGTGTCATGCTTGGTCATTACTACCCATATTTTATTGCTCCATCAAAGCATCATGAAATGGATTTCTGAGATGATGTTTTAGATTATAGATTCCATCTGATATTTTGGATTCTAAATGTGGAGGTTTTAGAGGTAATACATACTATTATTAATGAGGATTGCCTTCATGTTATCTATCATAATAAAACCAATGTGTATATAATGTCATGTTTTTCTAGTAACATGATATAGGTGGTCCAAAATAGGGAGGAAGATCATCAAGTGCTAGAGGATTTTATATGGAATGAATTGTAGGGTGACCTCATTGGTTATCTGACTAACTTTGAGGTGGTAATAGGGCCTCTCTACCATTTTTTGGTTCACACTATCTTGGTTCAGTTTCTCTAAGTGTATTTTAGGATCTATAAGCTTGATATGTTCAACTTCATGATCATTACATGGATATGTTGGAGGGCGCATAAGTTGTTATCCCTTTTGTACATTTTTAGATATATTTATGACCATCTCTACACCCATTTATCACAAAAATTGACTAGGGTTCCCTTGTATTATTAACCCATTATTTGGTCAACTTCTATTCAAGTCAAGGTGTGATAGATACTTTGGATACAAAAATTGCTAAGGCACAAGGTGATGGTCATTGCAAGGTTGTGGTGTATATGGAGCTGATAAATATAAGGTCTAAGTGACTAGAAATCATGAACCTACATGCAAATTAACATGATATAAATTCATCCCTAATATGTAATGTTTTACTAGATTGCTCTTTGTGATGTATGTTACTTGTTTCTATTTTGTCTTTGAGGTTATCCCTTAGTTTTTATTACTCTATTTTTTGAGACTTATAATTCGGATGTCAGTGTCATAATGATGATAATTAACATCATAATATCATATATTTATTGTCTAATTTATTCAAAATGATCTGTGCCTAAATGGTTTTAAATAGTCTAATTTATTTGGAATATATAAAAAATATTTATGGAGAAATTTTCCTCCACTCTACTTTAGTGGGTATAAGTGTAAATTATTTAGAATAGTCCAAATTATTTTTATTAGTTCAAATTATTCAAAATGATCATTTTCTAAATGGTTTGTAATAGTTCAATTTATTTTGAATATAGAATAAGTCCAAAATATTCAAAATTGTTCAAATTAGTCAAACAAATTTGTGCCCTAATGGTTTCAGATAGTCTAATTTATTTGGAATATAAAAAAATTATTTTTAAAGAAAATTTTATTCAATATAGTTAAGTGTGTATAATTCTAAATTATTCAAAAGAGTCTAATTTATTCAAAATAATCTATGTTCAAATGGTTTGAAATAGTCTAATTCATTTAGAATATAGAAAACTTATTTCTGGAGAAAATTTTCTCCACTCCACTTTAGTGGGTGTAAGTCCAACTTATTTTAAATAATCCTATTTATTCAAAATAATCTAATCCTAAATGATTTCAAATACTCAAATTTATTTGAAATATAGAAAAAATATTTTTGGAGAAAATTTTATGCACTTCACTTTAGTGAATATAAGTCCAAATTATTCAAAATAGTCCTTAGTGTATGATAATGATATTTATATTATATAATTCACCCAACACATTTATGAGGATGATGAACATAGTTCTACAAATTACATTGGTAATTTTCTAGTGGTTTATTTTGATATATATCAAGAGTAAAGAATAACAATTAATGAATTTTAGAATGGTATTAAAATTGTGAAGAAAAGAAAATATCTATGCAAATCTAAAGAAGTGGAAGTCTATGTAAAAAAATGGTATTTTTTGGATTTTTAGTTTCAAAAGATGGTGTATGAATATATGAATTAAAGGTAAAGGAAATTTTGGATTGGCCTATTCCTAGGAACATATTAGAGATAAAAATTTTCCATGGTTTATAATATTTTTAAAGAAAGGTCATTAAGAATTTTAGTAGTATTATTGCATAGATAACATATTATATTAGGGGAAAATAATTTGTGTGGACAAGAAGAAGAGAAGGATTCCTAATAAATTATGGTAACTCCCAAACATAACATTAAATCAAATTTCTCATCCTCCATTAACACCAATAGGGGAAATAAAAGGACACCATATAGTACACCTCCTAAAGTTAGAAAATGAACAAGGAAAGAAATCTTCAAAAATTTAAATCAGGGGAAAATTACTGATGGACTCCAATCAACCCTTTTGTTCAAGGGAGGTAATACTTCACCTTTTAGTTAATCATGATGATATTTTCTTGGAATATAAGAGGAATGCATAGTTTATCAAAGTAAAATGTATTTATATAATTTATAAGAAGTAAAATACCTTCAATATTGGCTATACAAGAATAAAAAATTAAAGAACCATTTTTTATCAAACATAAAAATGCCTACTAGAAAGAAGCAGAAGCAGTTTGTTTGAGTCTGACTGGAGCCTCTAGGCATCTAATCACTTTTTGAGATAATATTTTTTTAGTAGGGGAACTAGTATTCAAATATCCCAATCATGTAGTGGTTATCTTTACTGATACTTTTGATGGTAAGGAATGGATCTTCTCAAACATTTATGCACCTAATTTCATAGTTTCTCATAAATTTTTATGGGAAGAGATAAGAGGTTTTATAAATACTTGTAATGATTTCCCTTGGATCATGGATGGAGATGTTAATTTTATATTACATCGAGGGGATAAAAAAAGGTGGAAATTAATTGGTTTCAGATAGTATGGAGGATTTTTCTTCTCTATTTTAGATATAGGGATGATAGATGTAGAATTAAAAGGCTCTAAATTCACTTGGAGTAACAGGAGGTTGGGTGAAAACGTTATTCAATGCAGATTGGATATAATTTTTATTTCCATGGATTAGTTGACACATATAGATATAATGATAAAGGCTCTCCTTAGGATTGGTTCAGACCATAATCCTCTTAAATTGAGTATAGTTGAAAACTCTATCAATGAAAATAGGTATCCATTTAGAATGGAACATATGTGGTTTTTCCATGCAAAAACTCATGATAGGATAATGGAATGGTGGTATCCAAATGTGAATGGTTTGACCCTATTAAATTTGGTTGAAAAAATGAAGAATATTAAAGTAAAAATCAAATAGTGGAATAAATAGGTATTTGGTAATGTTCATGTTCAGAAAAAAGAGTTAAAATAATAAATCTCTTTGGTTGAAGATGAGATAGAAAGAAATGGTTATGATTTAGATATTCAACATAAATAAAAATAGTTTATTTATGAGTACCACACTATAACTGCAAGGGAAGAGAGTATTTGGAGAAAAAAATCAAGAAACATTTAGCTCAAGGAAGGCGATAAAAACACACACTTCTTTCATATCTTTACTTTGAAACATACAACACATTATACTATCAAGGAAATTATAAATAGTGATGTTCACATCATTTTGAATAAATACCTCATTAATTAGAAAAGTGTAAACTACTTCAAAAAAAAATTTAATAATAACTTAATTAGAAATATCATATTTGAATAATAATTTATTCATGTAATTCTTGAAATGGCTATGCAGGGTAAAAAAGAAGTTATCACAGCAATGACAACCAATGAAGACCTCAAATTTGCTATCTCCAAAATGAATTTATATAAATCACCTTGTCCTCATGGGTTTTATATAGCCTTTTATATGAAACTTTGTGAGATCATTAGAGATTATGTGGTTGATGTGGTCAGTGAATACATAAATTCATTATAGATGCTTAAACTATTCAATCATACCTTCCTTATATTAATTTCCAAGAAGGAGGGTTTAGTAAATTTCTCTGATTTCCATCCTACTACCTTGTGTACTTTTATATATAAGATAATCACTAAGTTTTTTTCTATAACATTGTAGCCAATTATGGAAGTTATTATAGAGGCTTAGTAAGGAGGTTTCGTCTTGGGAAGACAAATACAATATGGGATTATTGTTGTGCATGAAACAATTCACTCCATGGATAAGAGTAATGTTGGAATCAAAATCATTGAATGGGGGGAGTGAATCAATGTTTAAAAAGTTTCACTCAATAATACTTTAGAGCTTTCTTTGAACCCTGAAAACAATATAGTGATATAGTTATGCATAAAGAACCATTCACATGAGCAAGAAACAAGAAAACATATATATTAGTGGGAAAATCTCAAGGGGAAAAAAACCCACTATGATCTTTGAAAAAGGAATAATTTCCTATAAAAAAATATAAGATTATATTGATCACCAAATCAAATTGGAGCACCAACCCCAATAAATTCAAGTACTAACTTAAATAGATTTTAGGAACTACCTACTTATAAGGAAACACCAACTCCCTATGTGAATTAGCACCAAATTAGCCAGCTAATTAATTTTGATCACCACACATATACTCTTATATTATGGTATCATTTAAAAACCTCCTTATGCTCATCCATGCAATATTTTATTTGCTTATGTTGCATATATTCAAATAGACCTAAACTACCTTGTATATATACTATTATTATGGTCGCACAACACTTGGTCAGCCACACACCTTCAACCTCTTAGGTCAGACATGGAATAGGTATTATAACACATTATGAACATGATTAAAATGAAAATTTTACCCCTTTTGGTCTACAACAACTCAATTAGGCCTCATTTCTTTTTTAGGTCCCATGGAGACCTAATTGCATTAGGTTTATCTTCTTAGTGTCAAATATTGATCTTATTTGGCCTATATGGCCTTTTAAAATAATGAAACCCCATTAAATAACTTAGATAATGACCTATAATAAAAATTTCAATTCCTTTTTAGACCTATATCCTTCACTCACACCATGAAATCACTTTTAAGACAAACTATCCAATTACGTCTATGGACCTCAAAAGTCTATCTTGAGAAAATGAAGCTTAAATACCCTTAAGATACTAAACTATGACAAATAAAACATGTATTCAGATTATCCATGACCTTAGGGTAATCACTAAATTCTTGGAACACTTTAACTTAGGAGATAAATACTCATGCACATCTTTGTAACACACTCACTCAAAACTGCTAATTTATCTCAAAAACTTGTCATGGTGACTTAGACTTCCAAAACCTATGTATAAAATTATCATGAATTATAATGAATGAAAATATTCCTATGAGAAATCAATACCAGTATAAAATATAAATATCATATGGTCTAATGGAAAATATTGGTCTTGTAGACCAATTTCTTTTCCTTATATCACACAGTCTTATTTGAACCAGACATACCATTTTGTGAGTAACATTTTTCATACTTAAACTAACTACCAAAGATTATAAAATCATGATCATGAATTAAAATTCATATATAACTACTTCATGAACTTTGTTTCATTAATATATCATGCATGGACCTTCAAATGTATCTTTTCATCATTGTCTGGGTTTTACACTATTCAAAACATTAGGTATATTTGCAATTGCCTAACTTGGATAACCAAGCTAGAACACTTGAATGCTATAAAATATCAATAAATCATCATGGACATGTAAAATGAGTCTATAGATTCTTCTAGCATCCATTTTAATTTTTTTTCCAATACAAATTTTAAGAGCTACAATAACTTCTTGACAAAAAAGCATGTATATGTGCATTTTCTCACTCATCTGACTAGCCACAACCACCTAGAGGTACCTAAAAGATTTTAATAGATGATTCAATATTTTTTATGTAAATTTGAATCCATGATAATCTATTTTGAACAATATATTTCATATTGGGTCCTTATTAGGGTTTTAGGGAGGTTTAACACATTTTTTGGTGTTAACGATTGTTCATAAAGGACTGCCACTTGAATCCTAAATGAATGCATAAATATCTTAGCTAGGACCCTTCCTCATATCTCTTTAATATCTTATATCATCATGTAGAGGTTACACATGGAAATGAACATCTAAAAATGCTTCTCGAGTCTTGAGACCTCATTTTGTGAACTTAAGAAGGCCTAAAACATTGATTCATGTAATTTATTTCAAACCATGACCTCAAACGCTATGAACATGCCTTAAAAAACTTATCTCACCTTTGTACATGCTCACATATGCATACTTTCCTTGAAATCTGATCTTCATACCTCATTGGGCTAGGTAAGGTATAATACGGGTATACATGTAAGCTTAGTCTGAAGGTCCTACCCATATAGAGTCACCTTGAAACTCTCATGAATGATTCAATACCTCATATACATACTCAAACAATTCGATAAAACCTTCACATGCCTATTTTTATTCATTTTCATGAACATACTTCTTCATGTCATGACTAGGCTTCCTATGCACGTTGACATCAATGACCTATACCTTCATGTAAACATAAGATATTAGTTTCCTTAAAATTCTCTCTTTATATTTCTCTCATGAAATCACTCTCTCACGAAAACACTCTCTCAATGCCCCTTGTCACATCACACATTCCCAAATAGGCTTAGTCACCTTTGACATCAATTTTCAAAAGATGTACTTTAGACATCAATGACAATACTCAACAATCTCCCCCTTTGTCATTCATGGCAAGGAATCTCAAAAACTTCCCTTAATAATCAACTTCTCCCTCATTCTTAACTTTTTATCCTTTAACATAAAATACAAAGAGATGCCTTCAACTTCTAGGATCAAACATTGTAACCAAAACATTCAAGACATAGGATTATGAATTTATGAAGCACCATACAAATATGCTCACCCTATCTTCATACATACCTTCTTTGCACAAATCACCTACTCTTGGAGCTAATGAACCACTTGATTATCCCCCCTAAGCACTTGAATTCCTTAATAACTATTAGGAGCATAAATTACACCCAATTCCTATCTTAGATTTCAAAATGTTGCCTTTGGAAGTGGCTTGGTCAAAATGTGTGTAACTTGATCCTATGTTGAAACATATTCTAGTTTAACACTTTGTTCACTTACCTACTCTCTCAAGAAATGATACTTGATGGGAATGTTCTTAGTTATTTATTTCATGATAAGATTATTTGAGATGTGTATGACACATGTATTGTCACAATATATAGGTCTAGGATTATCATATTCCACCTTGTAATCTTTTAAGGTGTGTCTCATTCATAGGACCTAAGTGCAACATGAAGATAATTCAATGTATTTAGCCTCATAGATAGATAATGCCACTGATGTTTTATTATATCTTATCCATGAAATGAGGCACTCACCTAAGAATAAATCTCCTCCACTTGTGATCATTATATCATATAGATTCCTTACCTATTCTACATCTATATAGGATGTTAAGTTAAAGTCCTTCATCCTTGGGTACCACAACTCAAACTCCATAGTCCCCTTGAGATACCTAAGTAGCCTTTTGACTGATTGAAAATGATTTTCCTTTGGGTCTACTTGAAATATTTTTAAAAGGCCTAATACTTGCATACTATCAGTTCTAGAGGTAGTGGTGTATAGAAAACTTCTAATCATTGACCTATATGATGTCTGATTTACCTTTAGAGACTAGTCTTCATTGATCAAATTATACCCTATGATCATAGGTGTACTATCTACCTTGAAATATTCCATCTCAAACTTATTTAACATCTCTCTTATGTACTTATCTTTTGAAATGAATACACCTTTTTAAAATTGAATGATTTTTAACCCAAGAGAAAATGATAGTTCTCCCAACATGGACATTTCTAACTCCTTCTTCATCACATCTGAAAAGGCCTTAGTAATATTCTCACTATTTCCATCAAATATGATATCATCCACATATACAAATAATATCACATGATGGTCATCTTCTATTTTTGTATATAGATTACTATTTGTATCTCATCTTTTGAATCCTTGGTCCAATAGATACGTATCCAATCTGGTATACCAAGATCTAGGAGCTTGGTTTAGACCATAAAGATATTTTTTCAATATATGAACATATTCCTTTCTACTTTATAATGAGAAACCCTCAATTTGATCTATATACACCTCCTCTTCTAAGTTCCTATTTAGAAAAGCTAACTTGACATCCGTTTGATACACCTTGAACCCTTTGAATCTTGCATTTACTAAAAACAATCTGATAGCCTCCAGTCTTCCTACTAGAGCAAAGGTCTCCTCAAAATCTACTCCTTCAACTTGTGCATACCCATTTCATACCAATCTATACTTGTTCTTAGTGACTTCTCCATCTTAATTAAACTTTTTTCTAAACACCCATTTTGTATTTATGCCATTATTGTCTTTAGGCCTAAGAACTAGTTCCCAAGTCTCATTCTTTTCTAATTGGTATAAATCATTCATAGAACCTATCCAAAACTTGTCTTTTCTTAATTGTATAAGGTTATTTTGTTCAATCTTAGACATTAGAGTGACCTTTTATTGATTTATGTTACTTACCAATCTTCTTGTTTTCATACTTGCATCCTTATTGCCAATGATTTGTGATTCAAGATGGTCTCTTTGAATCTATCTTGAAGGAAATTTTGAATCTTATATTTCCTCAACTTAATATTCTTCCTCATAAATCTCTATTGTTTCCTCTTCATTCTTAAATTCCAAATTCTTTTATGTATTCTTTTGTGAGTGTGACTTCTTAGAACTTGTCTTATCAATCTTCATATTTATGATTTCCACTATCTTATGCAAACTCTTTTTATAGAATATATAGGCTGAGCTCACTCATGAGTATCCAAATAATATACCTTTATCAAAACTATAATAAAACTTACCTAAGTCTTCCTCAAGTCTTTTGATGAAGCATTTGCTTCCAAACACTCTAAATTTTTTCACATTAGAAGATATGCCTTTCCACAATTCATAAGGGGTCTTATTTCCATTAGTCTTTATCTATCCTCTATTAAAAATGTAGAGTATATTGCTCACTACCTCTCTCCAATATACATTAGTTAATCTTGACTCATTTATCATAGTTTTTACCATCTCTCAAACTTTCCTATTTTTTCTTTCCACCACCCCATTCTACTGAGGTGTCTTAGCTGCTAAGAACTATCTCCTTATCCCATAAAACTTATAAAAGTCATCAAGTTCATTAGAACAAAAATCTCCTCCTCTATCAGATCTTAGGCACTTGATCTTCCCATTATTTTCATTCTCAACAAGATTCTTGAATGACTTGAATTTATCAAGAGCTTCTGACTTTTATTTCAATAATGTTACCCAGATCATTCTTGTGTAGTCATCTATGAGTAACATGAAGTAGATATCTACTTGAATACTTTAGATTATTGTAGACCCATATAGATCAGTGTGTATTAAATCTAAAGGTATTCTGGTAGATTACTCCTTAGACTTAAACCTTCTTCTAGTCTGCATAACATGTTGACATGCCTTGCAAAGTGTGTTTGTAAGTTTGGTGATTTTAGGCATGTTCTTCATAGACTTTTTAGAGCTTGTCTTGACCAGTTTATCAAAGTTTAGGTGGACAAACCTTCTATACCATATCCAACATTCATCCATCTTGCTCATAAAGTATCTCTCTTTCTTGATCTCATTTAATACATATAGATTGTTCTCATACCTCTTAGCATTGGAAATTAGCCTTCCTCATTTGTCTCTCCTTATATCATACCCTCTATCATGAAAGGTTAGTGTGTCTCCTTGGTTACACATTTGAATTACTATAATTAGGTTATGTTTCAAGCCTTCCACATATAAAACATTATTTTTCTTGGTCTTCTCATTGTCCAAACTCAAGATACCCTTGACAACTATATTGGTAGTTGTGTTATCTCAAAATCTCATTATTTTTGCAACATTATTCTTCAATAAGATGAACTTTCTCTTGTCCCCTATCATGTGGCTTGAGAAACCATTATATATATAACATTTCATGTATTCATCTTGGATGTGAAAATTAGTATGATCTAGCATAAATTCCTCTCATTTAGTCTTCTACTCTACCTTCACCTTGTCTACAAAGTCTAACTTCTTGATCCACTTCTCAGTGGTATGACCATATAACCTTTTGTCTTAAATGATCTTCCTTATATTCCTTATCTTACAGTCCCTTATAATATGTCCTCTCTAATCAAAATTATAGAATAGGATTCTACTTCTACTATTGAAATGGACATTTAACCTATTCCTCCATGATGAATTGAATATAGCATGATGTCTAAAATCCATAGATTTATGTTCATATAGATTGCATAAAAAATAGTAACCATTGAAAGGATTCACAAACCTTGTCCATCTACTGTTGAATGATGTACCTCTACCTTTGTTATCTATTGAAGGATTCACATTCTTATTAACCTGTTGATGACCAATTTTAGTATTAGATTTGAGAGTTTTTTGCATATGTCTTTACTCTATCAATACCATCAATTCTTGATTGTACATTGTTCTTTGAGTTTTGACTCTCCTTGTTTTCCTTTTTGTCTTATTTGAATCCAAGACCTATCTTATCATGTGGATACCTTTGATTATTCAAAATATCACCAAGCACTTTAGTGTTATTTTCAAATATTTGATGTGTATTCAATTTGATTATTATTGGATCCAATTCTACGTTTAAAGACTCCATTTATATTCCAAACTTGATGCATTATTCCTCCTTGGTATTAGGACTTGCAATGACAATATGACTACGAGTTTCCAACTATTTGATGATCTCCTCATGTTCATTGGTGTTGTTACTTAGTCTCTCTTCAAAGACATTGATTTATTCCTCATAACTCTTAACCAATGATTTTAGTTTATGATTCTTCCTTATTTTAAACTTCAACTCCTCTAGAGAACTCACCAATTCTACCTCAAGTTTCACTTCAGCTTCTTCATCTGATTCTTCATCATCCATAAAGATTTTACATTTTGAACAACCCTCCTTGACTATGTTTATATCTATGAATAAGGTTTCATTTTTATCATGATCATCACTATCATTATTACTATCATATGTACTTATGTCACTTATATCATAGTATTTAATATATTCTTTGATATAGAAACTTCTCTTGGTCTTGAATGACCCTTTCTTACCTTCATACTTCCTAAAACTCTTTTTGTTCATGTTAGGCTTATAAAACTTCTTATCATCACCATGATGTTTATCATGCTCTCCATCATGCTCATTATTATCCTTTTTAGGACATTTATATGAAAAATAACCAATATTACCACAATTAAAACACTTTAATGGAAATTTTCTCTTATACTTGATCATTTCCTTAGTTTTATGACAATCATGGCTTGTATTTGGTCATTATCAATGTCTGTATCAACTTCATGCTTAATATTTTTACCTTGTGACTTTTTCTCAACTTTTAATGCAACTTAATTCTTATGAGGTCTTCCATCACTTGTTATCATTTCATAGGCAGTCAAGATGGCATGAAGCTCATCCATTTGTAGTATGCTAAGATCTTTGATCTCATCCACAATAGACACTTTTGAATCAAACTTAGATGTCAAGGATCTTAATACCTTTTGTACTATAGTTTATTATTCCAACTTCTCTTCTAGACTTCTCATGACATTTACCACTTCATCTATTCTTAATAGATAATATGTAATGGTTTCATCCTCCTTCATTCTCAAGATTTCAAATTACCTTTGGTGAGTCTATAACTTTTCTAACTTAAATTTAGTGTCTCCTTCATAGATGGTTTGAAACTTATCACAAATACATTTATTTTTATCATAATACATGACCTGTACATATTATACCTTTTAAAGGCCACATAAGATGGCATTCATTGCCTTATATTTGTTCTCACTTGCCTTCTAACCTGCTACATCAGTTGGTGGTGTAGAAGGTGGATTGAATCCATCAATAATAGATTGCCATATGTCATATCCCAAGGATTTTAGAAAGGTAATAATTATGATTATCCAAAATTCATAGTTAGTCCCACTAAAGAGAGAAGCCTTATTGGTTGAGAAACCTCCTTGTACTTGATGACTATACATGCTTATACTTTTAGGATCTCCTTTCAGTTGTCAGGTTTACTTCAAAGGACTAGGATCTGATACCAATTATTGGAAGCATAATCATTGAGATGGGGGTGAATTAGTGTCTAAAACATTTCACTTTATTATACTTTAACTTTATTTGAACCATGAAATAAATACAGTGATATAGTTATACATAAAGAACCATTATATGAGTAAGAAACAAGAAAACACATATATGAGTAGAAAGCCCTCAAGAGGAAGAAAACCCACTATGATATATTAAAATGAACTAATATCATATAAAAAAATATCACATTTTGTTGATCACCAACTCAAATTGAAGCACCAACCCCAATAAAGTCAAGTACCCATTTGACTAGGATTTAGCATGCACCTACTTGTAATGAAGCACCAAATCCTTAAGTGACTCAGCACCAACTCAGCCACCTCATGAATTTTTATCACCACACCTCTTCTCTAATATTATGGTCTCATTTAAATACCTCCTTTTTCTCATCCATGCAATATTTTATTCACTTGTGTTTTATAATTCAAATAGGCCTAAACTGCCTTGTATATATACTATTCTCATGGTCTCACACCACTTGGTTAGCCACACACCTTTAAACTCATAGGTCATGCATATAATATGTATTATAACATCTTATGAAAATTATTCAAATTAAATTTCAACCCCTTATGGTTTGAAGTAACTCAATTAGGCCTCATTTCTTTTTTAGGTCTCATGAAGACCTAATTGCATTAAGTCTATCTTCTTAGTTTCAAAGCTTGATCCTATTAGGACTAAATGGCCTTTTAAAATAATAAAAACACATTAAATAACTTATCAAATTAACTATATACACTTTATTAATTATTTTGTATACTTCTATCCTTCACTCATACCATGAAAGCATTTTTAGGACAAACTATCCTATTAGGCCTGTGTACCTCAAAAGTTTGCATTATAAAAATGAAGCTGAAAACACCATTAAATTACTAAATTATAAAAAATGAAAAATTTATTAATATTATAAATTAAATTATGGTCATCAAAAAATTATTGGAACACTTTATTTTAGGAGATAAAGGCTAAAAAACATATTTGTAACTCACTCACTTAGAACTGCCAATTTACCTCAAAAACTAGTCATGGTGACTTAGACCTCCAACACTTGTGTAGATAGTTTTCATGAATCTTGATGTATATAGTGTTTCATATGATATATACATACCATCCTTACATATAAATACCATATGTTATAGTGGAAAATATTGGCCTTGCAGACCAATTTCTTGACCTTATATCACATAGTCATATCTGAACCAGACAAGCCATTTTGTGAGCAACTTTTTCACTACTTACACTGACCACCAAATATTATCAAATCATGGTCATTACTTAAAAGTAATAAATAAATCCTTCATGTTATTATTTGTATCAATCTATCATGCAAAGACATTCAAATCTATCTTTTCATCTCTGCCTAGGATTTACACTTTTCACACCATGTCTATGAATAGCTAACTTGGATGACCAAATTATAACACTTGAATTATATAAACTATAAATAAATCATCATGGACATATAAAATGATTCTGTATATTCCTATACCATCCATTTTATTTTATTTACTAATATAACTTTTGAGAGCTACAATAACTTCTTTATAAATAATCTTGTATCTCTGCATTTTCGCTCCCATCTGATTAACCACCACCACCACATGGAGTTACATGGGAAATTTGAATACATTATACAATAGTTTTTTCAAACATTTGAATCCATATTGATTTGTTTTGAACAAAATATTTCATATTGGGTTCTTATTAGGGTTTTATGGAGGTTTAACATAGGTTTTGGTTTTAACAATTATTCATAAAGGATTACCCCTTGAATCCAAAACTAATACTTAGATATCTTAGCTAGGACCCTCACACATATATCCTTAGAATCTGATATTCCCATGTAGAGGTTGCACATGCCAATGAATGTTTTAAAGTTCTTCTTAGGTCTTGAGACCCCATTATGTGAACTTGAGAAGGCCTAAAACACTTATTCATGTAATTTAATTCAAACCATGACCTCAAATTTTTTAAACATAACTAAAACAACTTATATCGTGTCTTTCCATGCTCACATATGCATAATTGACTTGAAATTTGATGTTCATACCTCATTAGGCTAGGTAGGGTCTAAGAGAGATCTAGTTCTAGGCTTATTCTAAAGTTATTAAATCTATAGGCTCACCCTAAAACTCTCATTAATGATTAAATGCCTCACATGCATGCTCAAATAGTTCCATAAAATATTCACATGCATGTGTTTACTCATTTTCATGCACATACCTCTTCATTTCATGACTGATCTCATGACTAGGTTTCCTATGCAATTTGACATAAATGACATATACTTTCATGCAAACATAAGACATTAGTTTTCTTAAAATTATCTATTTCTCTTTCTCTCATGACAACACTTTCTCAATTCCCCTTGTCACATCACACACTACCAACTACACTTATCCACCTTTGACATCAATTTTCACAAGATGAACCTTTGAAATCAATGATAATACTCAAAAATTAATAATTTTGGAATGGTGATAACATTAGACATGGCTAAGGCCTATGGCATAATTTATTGGAATTCTTATATAGAGTCATGAAACAATATGGTTTTCAAGACAAATTTAGGAAAATTATCTAATCTTATATCTCCTCTTATATGTTTTCAGTCCTTGTGAATGGATTTGATCAAGATTTTTAAAATAATGGAAAGGGAGTGAGATAAGGGGATCCCCTATCTACCTTTTCATCATAATGGAATAATTTTTGAGTAGATTTATCTCAAATGTAGTGGCAATAGGAGAGCTAAAAGGCTTCAAACTAGCTAGGAATGTGGACTCCCACCAATAATTCATAGATGATGCAATTTCAATGATTTAGGATTATATTCAAGAAGAAAGGGTTATAAAATAAATTATTTTTATGTATGAACAAGCTTAAAATTATAAGGTAAACTTTGACAAGAGTTATGTTTATTTTTTTAACACTTTGTTGGCTAGGCAAACTAGAAATGATTTTATTTTAGGATGCCACTCATTATTCATATCAAGTCAATCATCTCTCTATTTATTCATAGAATATATTGGTATAAATATTTCAAATAAAGTTAGACGGTTGGAAAGGAAATCTTCTCTCTCAAGCAAATAAATTATTTGCATATCAAGAGCATTTTTTAGAGACTCCCAATCTACCTTCTCTCTCTTTTTAGCCTTCCTAAGAGTATTGAAGAAATACTTAATAAAATTCAAAGTAAATTTTTATGGACATGTTAAGAATAGAGAAATAGATTTAATTTAGTAGCCTAGGATAAATTTTGTATTGCAAAAAAGTATAGAGGTCTAGGCATTAGGAGATTGCACTAGATGAATAAAGTGTTCATTTAAAAATTTATCCAAAGATTTCCCGAAAGGAAATATTACTTGGGTTAATATTCTAATTTATAAATACTTATAAGGTAAAAAAATTATATGTATTTTTGAAAATGAAAAATTGGTTAGGGGTTGTCACTTCTTGAATTTCCTCAACTCTAATAAGGATCTGATCTCTTTAGTCTCAAAATGGTAGATTGGTAATGGAATGTAGGTTAATTTTTGGAAATATCCTTGGATTTTAGATCAGCATCTCATTTATATAGAACCTTGGTAGCATGTTCAATATCTCATTCAAAATAAATATGGTAGCAAGGTACATGAATATTAGTAGATTACTGAAGGTGTTAAGAGTTGAAAAAACCCTATGTATAGACAATGTAAATTAAGAGGAAAATATCATTTTGTCTAATCTAAATAATTTATTGATAACTTATCATTTGTTGAGTACCAATAAAAAAGATAAAATGATTTGGAAAGAATCATTTTATGGTCAATTTCAAGTGAAATATGGATACAACTTGATGTCTTAGGTTCCAAAAAATGTGTTGTGTTGGGATAAGTTATGGGACAAGTTTTTGATCCCCAAAGTCAAGTTATTCATGTGGTTAGTAGTCCAAAAAAAAATCTTAACCATAGATAATTCCAAGAAAAGAGGAATTTTCTTGATCAACATATGTCCCTATGTGAAAATGATAATGAAACTATTTTTCACTTGCTTGTATATTTTCTCCATGGATAGTAAGTGTGGAGTTTATTTCTCAATAAATTCAATATTATTTGGGTGATTACAGGATCCTTGTTTGATTTTTGGTAAACACGGGAGAGTCCTTTTCAAAATGTCCTCTTTAAAAAAATATGGAAGCTCTCATTTCCCCATATCATCTATGGATTATGGGATGAGCAAAAAAACATAATCTTTAGAAATAAAAAATAATTAGTATAATCCTTTCTAAAAGGATTTTTGAGGCTATTATTGAAATTTTCAATATAGTGCCTAGTTAAAAAGGTAAAAGTTTTTTAACCGATGAACAACAGCCAGCTCTTAATTGGCAAATTAATCTTGTTTATTTAGGAAAACATGATACTAAAGATAAAATTAGAAGGACCAAATGGAAACCTCCACCTTTGGGTTGGTTAAATCTTAACTTTGATGGGGCTTCCAAAGGAAATCCAAGTCCATCTAGAGGAAGAGGTATTTTAAAGGACTATCAAGGAAAGTTTGTGTTAACTTATGCAGGGTAGATGGGGATTAAATCAAATTATTAGGTTGAATCAATTACTACATTTTGGGGTTTAAAATTGGAAAAATAACTTGGAGTTTAGCTTCTAGTCATAGAGGGAGATTATTTAAAAATATTTAATTGTCTCCCAAGGAAATTTTTTGCTAGTTAGGCAATCAAACAAGTGATAGAAGAAGCTATCTCAATTATAGACTCTAGGAAAGAGGTGATTATAGAACATGTGTATGATGAATGCAATAATATAGTAGACTAATTCTCTAATAGGGGTTTTGGTTCATTAGGATTGACTAATTGGACTACCAATAAAATATCTACCTTATGACACTAGATAGAGGATTAATGAGGATATGCAAATATGAACCATTAAAATAGCCTTCCCCATGGATTTTCATAAATTCCTTTCAAACTTTATGAATATTTATATTTGAATAGGTTTTTTCCCTATGCCTTCCTTAATATTGTTAAAAATAAGTTTCTAGATACGTGGAAGAGAAGGTAGGTTAAAATTTTCTCTATAGAAGGAATTAAGGAGATTATTTTAGGGCTTATTAAGTGATCTATTTGGTAGAGTTAGGATAATTTGTATATCCCTTACTTTAGTGTGAAGTGTTACAGTTAGCATATTGTTGATCACATAGGGTTACCTAATAGTATTGAGCCTAAAATGGTTGAGGAAGTCAAAAGAAATGAGATTATATGAGAGGCATTGTAGACAGGGGGTTTTGTAAGGTCCATGTAAATAATTGAAGGACATGATAGGCATATGTCGAATCTAATTATGAATTCTCAGAACAAAAGAATCTTAAATATTAATGGAATTTTGATGGACATGACTGAAGAACTCATAAATCATGTGATAGGATTTGATCTTGAGGTAACTAAAATTTATAAAATGGGTAGGGACTACAAGAAGGAAAAGGAGAGCACTTTACTGGAGGGTGAAACACTATAGGTTTAATGTAATGGGTTTGATCGAGAATATTTTACAAAAACTTATAGAGAAGTATTGTTCCACCTAATATAGTATATTACCCTTGAAGGTAGGTTCAATATAGTTTGTTAGTCTTTATTTGTGTTTTTAAACTACTTTAGGCATGCAATCCCCACGAGTCTCCCATTTTACATTCTACTCTCTATGGATTCTTCTATTGATAAATTCAAAATGGATAAATATAATGCTCTTAGACATGAAGGGGTAATCTTTATTATCTACAAGTATTTCAAGGGGATGAAATAGAATACACCTAAAATCCCTAATACTTAAAAAATTAAAGATGATGGAAAACCTGTGGATATTAAAAAAGTCAAGAAAATCTAGATTAAATATCTTGTTAAGAATTATGTTAAGGATAAAGACAGTGCTACAAAATCTACTCCAAAACCAAAATAAAGTATAATTAAGACCCATTTGAGGAGTGCAGCCAAGGAGACTCTTGCTTCTAGTAAGAATTTAGGTCTGAATGGTAAAATAGGGTACACAACTAGAGACTCTATATTTTTTGAGGATGAGAATGCTGACAAAGAAGACTTCAATAATCAAAAGTCACAAGGGAGAATACTACTATCCCTACTAATAAAATGGATTCTAGGAAGAGGAAAATAAGGGAGGTTCCCAAGGAGAAAGAGAAGGAGCCTTTAGGTAGGCAGTCCTAGGACCTAAATGAAAATTTCAATATTTTGATCAACTCTTTAAAAGGTAAATAAAGCATAGATAAGATGGAGGAATAACTTGATTTGAAAAAATTAATCATGAGATGGTTCATGAGGGAGATGAATGATATTAAAGGTAAGGTTAAAAATTTATAATAGGAGAATGAAATATTGGATCAAAATAATCTTGATAATGAATTCAATCAATATATTAAAGGTATTTATGAGAGGGTCATCTTATTTGAAAATAAAAATGGAAAACTCAAAAATGATATTAGCTTCTTGGTGAACTACAGCATGGTGGCTATGCACAAAGGGATTCCAAATGTGGAAAACTTGAGGGCTCATTTGCATGATATATTTAATACTAGGACTCTAGATAAAGGAAAAGGTAAATAAATTCAATGTAGTGAGTTCTACAAAGATATTTATTATTAAATTATACTTCTCCAAATTGATTCAAATCTTAAATCCATGAAGAGTTATTGGGAAAATGTATTTGGCAATTTGGATATGGAAAAGGTTTTTGGTACTCTTTTAGTTGCATTTGGCATCTGAGATTCTTTAGTTGTTTTTGAGATGTTTTTTGGTATTTTTATTGCTGATTTTGTATCTATTTTTTTATTTCGTTTGAGGACTTGGTGTGTCCTTTGGTCTACTTTTGTTTTTAATTCTCCTAGGGTTTTATGTTCTAGTAAAAAAAATCCCCTCCTTTAACCTTAATAAAAGTTTGCGTGGACGAATTTAGAAATAGAAAGCATTCAATTTTTTAATAAGAAGGTGAAAAAAAACTCTTTTAGCATTATGAAATTTTAATAAAGTGTTTGAGATAGATTGTGATTCTTCACATGTGGGTATTGGTGATGTGTTAATTCAAGAAGCAAGGTCAATATCATATTTTAGTGGAGGTAAGAAATAAGTGTTTTACATATGATGTTGAATTTTATGTGATTGTACAAGCATTAAGACACTTGAGGCATTACCTAGTGCTAAATGAGTTTATCCTATTTATAGACCATGATGCCTTGAAGTTTGTGAACACTCAATTTAAATAGTAGACCTGCAAATTGGGTGTCTTTATTATAGGGATATAATTTTGTTTTGAAGCATAAATGGAGAAATTAGAATCATGTAGGTAATTCTTTGTGTAGGTGAGTGGTAATATTAAATACTAAGGTGAGTGAAATATTTATATTTGAAGATGTTAAGTAATTGTATGATACTAATCTATATTTTTAGAAGATAGTTGAAAAAAATAGGAATACATTAGTAGGGGACATATATATTATTCATGATCATTAACTTATTTAGGATAGTTATCTCTTAAAAATAAAACAATTATGTATTCTGGTAAGTTCTATGAGAAACACTATTATAATAGAATTACATAATGTTGGTTTATGTTGACACTTTGGTAAGAATAAGATAATAGCTTTGGTGAAAGAAAAGTATCTTTCACCAAATACAAAGAGAAATGTGGCAAGGTATATTTCAAGATGTAATATATGTCATGTGACTAAAGGCCATGATAAAATTACAGGGTTGTACATGCCATTACTATTAAAAAGAGGACCATGGATAGATTTGAGTATAGACTTTATATTGGGGCCATCAAACACATAGAGAGGTAATGATTCAATTTTTGTTTTTTTAGATAGGATTTATAAGATGGTTTATTTTATTTTATGTAATAAAATCAATGATGCCACTAGAATAATAGATCTATTATTTAAAGATGTGAGATTGCATGGTATTCCAAAAATAATTAATTCAGACAAAAATATAAAAAATTAATCCATTTTTGAAGGACTCAAAGGAAGAAGCTAGGAATAAAACTACAATTTAGTAGTGAATACCACCCAAAAATAGATGGATAAACAAAAGTGGTAAATATGAGTTTGATAAATTTTCTAAGATGCATAATAGTAGTGAATACCACAAGCTAATGGGACTTGGCTTTACCACAAGCTATTGATAAGCCCAAGCAATGGGACTTGGCTTTACCACAAGCTAATATTGCATATAATAGTGCCATGAATAAATCAATAGAAAAATCCACATTTTATATTGTTTAAGGTAGAAATCCTGAGGTTATTTTATATTTTATGTAGTTACTAATTACATAATAGGTTAGTGATGATGTAGAAGGATTTATAAAACACATATAACAATTGTGAGAAGAAGTAAGAAGAAATCTAAATTAAAGGAACAAATAGTACAAAGTAATAGTAGATATAATAATAAGGCCAAAAGTTTTTAAAAAATGATATTTGTTGATGGTGTATTTAAGTTAAAATAAATATCTCCCCAAGAAACATACAAGATAAAATATAATAAGATTGGTCCTTGTTTAATTTTAATAGAATTAATGACAATGCTTATGAGGTGAATCTACCATAGAATTTTGATATTTCCCTAGTATTTAATGCTTTATATTTATATGATTTCATGGAGGATAATGAATGAGAATAATTTAAATAAGTATATTGAGAGTAACAAGTACCAATTAAAAATAAATAAAAGATAGCGTAGGCTTTGGATAAGAAGACAATGAACACAAGATAAGGAAGCTATAACAAGTATTTGGTACAATGGGAAGGACTAAAAAAGAATAAAACGCCTAGATTTAATAGTCATAGATGAATAATATCTAAAATAATAAGTGAAAAGAATATAATTAGGTAAAATCATAGGAGTTCAGTAATTTTCAGCTATAAGATAATGATGTGGATGCCTATCTTGTGTAGGCCATAATAATTTTGATTTGGGAGCCCATTTGAGATCTTCAATATGTGTGTGCATGCACGCACACATGCATGCGCGCGCGCGCGCGCACACACACACACACACACACACACACACACACACACACACACACACACACACACACACACACACACACACACACACACACACACACACACACACACACACATGTGTATATGTCACACATGCACGTGTGTGTGCATGTATTTGTGTGTGTGTGTGTGTGTGTGTGTGTGTGTGAGAGAGAGAGAGAGAGAGAGAGAGAGAGAGAGAGAGAGAGAGAGAGAGAGAGAGAGAGAGAGAGAGAGAGAGAGAGAGAGAGAGAGAGAGAGAGAGAGAGAGAGAGAGAGAGAGAGAGAGAGAGGGAGAGAAATCATGCATCCATAACCTTCACTATTTGGTTAGGGTCTATTTCCAAACATGTTGGAGGCCCTACGTGACCATCTAAAGGTCCAAAATTACATTTTAATATTTTTTCAGTAATTTTATAATTTTAGAAATTAAATATATGTAATTGGAAATTAATTAAGGTTAAATTTATCCATTATTATTATTTTAGTGTGTAGAGAATAATTTTATATTTTTTGGCCCATTCGAGCTTACATGTAAAACTTTCTAAAAATAGCAGGGTTAGTTAACTTTAGGTAGCTTTTTTAATTATTTAATTTATTTAATTTTTTTTATCAACTCAAATTTTTAATTGAGATATATTTAAATACTCTTATGTAACTTTTTTAATTCACTCATTAAGAATCAATAAATATTGGTGTTTTACAAAATTCTAAGTAAACAATGCCTATTGAGATTTTTTTTCTAGTTTTTGGTTTCATCAAGTTATGAGATGGATCAACACATTATGAGGATTTTATGGATACCATGATGGATTTTTTTTTGATGTATACAACCATAAAAAATGGAAATTAAATAAGTTTTATTCCATTTCTATAAACCATACCATGGTTTTTTTCTAAGAGCACCGTTAACCAAGCTAGATTCAACCAACAAATTAGATGTAAGAATTATTTGTTGTCCTTTTGATAAAACAATTTTAATATCTAATTTTTTATCATTTATAAAAAATAATTCCAATGAAATCTCATGGTATCCTTTAAAACTTAAATAAGTGATAAACAAAAATAAGCCATTCAATTAGACTAGTAAAGAAAGGAAAGCAACGGAAGTGCCAAGTTTATGGAATGAAATGGTGATTATAAAGATGTTGACGCTTATGTATCATATATTTATTTGTTATAAATTATATTGTGATAATCTTATTAACTATGAACATTTAATTTATCTTTTATATTTTATACTCTTTATTTGATTATTATTCTAAGGGTTTCACACTACATAAATGAAGAGTGAAATAAGTATTAGGATTTTTTTAGAAGGAAATCATCCAATCAATTTAGCTCAAAATGAGTGTTATGGGGTATTATTGGAGTGCATACTCTTATTATTATTTCATTAAAATCAAAGTTTAGGGTTTGAGAAAAGATATAATATGGAGTATAATAAAAATGAAACTTTTGAGGGGGCTTTTGAGGTTGTTGGGAATTCCTAGGGTAGGATCAAAGGACCAAAAATGAAAAATATTAGATACATATAAAAGTTTTCAACACTTTCAAAAAAGGGAAAGAGAATGAAGGTTTGTTTTTAGTTCCTATGATAAGCTTAATGATGTGCAGTGCAACATATTATACTATTTTTTTATGTCAATGGAAACCCTAAAATGGTAGCCAGTGCAATATGGGAAGAGGCATGGTGTAATGTCCCAAATTTCATTAAAATAAAAATATAAGGAATTAAAATATTCATCCATTTGACTACCATAATGAATTTTTTCATAAAATTATGTTAATAAGAGGGGGATCATGTGAGAAATTACTAAATGTGACAATGAGATATCCATAAATTTACACCAATAATAACTTATGGGCCTTTTCAAAAAATAAATTTGGTCTCTAATTAATTGTCATATCTAAAGTTTTTTTTTTCCTAGTATGCTCTACAATATTTCCTATAATTGGCATATTCAATGATTTTAACATCTCATTATAATGTTTTGAAGCCAAATAATTTGTTGCATATAAATGTGTTGAAGAATGAAATGAGAATTTTCATATTGAAGACAAAGATGCATCTTTTCAAGAGCTTAGTAAATTACGATCTTAATTTTTTGTTTCATTATTTCAAATATTCCACAAGAGATTTTAGAAAACTAATTGGCTTGGTCAAAAATGTTTTATGAAATAAAAATAGTGTTAAATATTTTCCAAAGGATCAAACCATATTATATCCCACCAAACATTGAAATTACTCATAATGGAGAAATATAACTTAAGTCATTTAATATAATAATATATTTTTCACCTATGTTGAGGGATAACCTTACAAAAGTGTTGGTCAATACTTGCATAAGTAGTAGAATACTTAGAGGGGAATGAAAATAATCAAATTTCTTCCATTTTTTGAACTTGATGATGCTTTTCATAAGACTAAAACTTTGTTTCTTCTATAAAATACAGTTAATCCAATGAATAAGGTTGTTCCATCTATGAAACAATGTAGATTAATACATAATTTAATTAGTTTGACTCATGGACATGTGACATCAAATATTTTTTTCTAAAATTCAATGAACTAAATGGTTGAATACACAAAATGAGTGGAAATTTTCTCAACATATGTTAAAATTCATATGTGTTAATGTTCATCAACATGGGATATCAATTTTGGGGTTTTACTTCAATTTCAAAAGCCTACATACAACATATGGATCACAATTCATTTAAAGATACAAATGTGATAACAATAATTTTTATCACAATAATAATTGATACTTTTACATTCATAGTGATTCATCAGTGTGTTTAGTCTCTAACTATAACACTTTAACATGATCTAACTATTGATTTACCATAAAGTTTCCCCATATATACATTGAGGCTAAAACCTATGTAATCTTATTACTATATGAAATTTAAAATAAATAAATTATTTTATGAATTAAATAAATTTATCATTCACCATGTATGAATGATACGTGAATGTGAAATATGAAATGAAAATATGAATATGGATTCATCACTAGATTTAATCTCAAGATATTATGCTTCAACATGACTTAAGTATTGATTGAACATAACTTTTCTCTGCATAGACATTGGGAATAGAACGAACATAAGCACACATTATGGAAAGAAATTTAAAACATATAATTTTTTTATTATTTAAATAAATATACTAATGCACTAAAAATTGATGAATGGTTTTATTTAAAAAAAAATTTGGATTCCATAACCCCTCAATTTTTCCCCCAAAGAAATTTTACAACACAATGATGTGTATTATATAGTCTCTCAATATTTTGACCTTTATAATTAAACCATGATTGAAACTCATTCGTTTAGTGGATAACAGTCACATGTATTTCACTTTGAGTTACATCAAAGAGATAAACCATAAGTTTTACATGTAGAGGATAAACAATGTCAGATACTTTAGGTTTTTCTAGCAACACATAGATGAGTAACATAGAAATGTGTGCATTTGATTTAGCAATACATACATTAAGGTAGCACTTGAATGTTGTTAATGGCATCCTTATTTTTATGGTGAAAGGTATAGGGTGTAGGAAGTATTTTTATATTACTTTACACAAATAGGTACATTTGTACATATGCACATTTCATCAAGATATAACTAGTATCATCTTATAATTCACAACAATAAATATGTTTATATAGTTTCAAATTTTCCAAGATACAAATTAAAAATATATATGTTTAAAAACAATTTTTTTTGGGTGAATTCAGTCTCCCATTGATAGTGCAAGTCTATGGAAAGAGATAAATTCTGATGACATTGATAGCACACATGAAGGTATATCTTTCAAAAAAGACAAAATTTGAAGACATTAATATCACACATGAAGGTATATATTCCAACCTACCATGTTTTTAATGGCCAAAAATACTTTAGGAATGATATATTACCCAAAGGAAGTGTACACAATAATAAAAATGTTTGGATCTAGACTCCTAGTATTAAGGATTTCATCCTTGTTTTGACCTAGAAAACTAACATTTGATATGAATAGAAGAGAAAAAAATATGAGGCTTGTTACACAGTTGAATATTTTAGATATATAAATTATCCAATATCAAGACCTTGATTGTTTTTCCTTATGGTGGAACAATTTATTATTATCTTACAATAACTATTGATTCAACAATATAATAATGAAACCAACACACATAAACTGTATATTTGAGAGTACAATGTGAAATATATCTAAAATTAATTTAGGATATTTAATAATACCAATTCTTCAATTGGCATACCTATATTATTTTTATAAATTTCAAGCTTACCCAATGTCAAGAATTCACAATTATTTAAGAAATTCAATTTTATGCTTATTAGTTGTGGACCATAAAAAAATATATGTAATTACATAATAACTATTATTGTTCATCATTCTTTAACATGAGATATATTTAAAAATTAAACTATTTATATGGTGAGAATGTCAAAATAAAAAAGGTATGATTGTTTTATGTTTTATTAAAATGAAAATTGAAGAACACAATCATTACATTAAAAAAACTCTTAATTATTATATTTTTTCAAGAAAAATACACCGTAATTAACATAAATAAATGGTTAAAACAAAAATTTAAAGAATTTAAAGTTTTATAATTTTTATTATCTATAAAGAGGTTGTCAAGTGCATAGTGCAGCACTATAGACCCAAGTGGAAATTGCAAATAATATAAAAATAAAGAATAAGTACATAGCACTTCAATAAATTAATTTATTTACCACAGGATTATGGTGGTGTACACACCAAGAAAATGGTATATTCAATTAAATGGAAACAAAAATTAAATTCACATTCAAAAGATAATATTATAATCCATGAAAGACCATTACTCACTTCAAAAAATAAAAGTATTTATTTCAAAATTTAAGTGTCCCTAACTTTTCGGTGGTTTCAGGTCCATTTAAAACCTGTTTTTGCTACATCCTTGTAGTAGTTTTTAGACTTTGTCTATGTTTTGGTTGCTCTATCTCTTTTCCTTGTACTAGGGTTTTGGGGCCCCTTCAAAACCTGCTTTTACCATAATCTAAAACTTAGATTTTTAAAAAATGAATATCTTTAATATTGAACATATGTATGATATGATAAAATTAATGGGAGTTTCTATGTAGTTCCATGTGTTAGGGAACACAAAGCAACACACCTACTACAATCGATAGAGCCATGTTGCATCACAAAGTGAAAAACAAAACTTTTTAAAATATTGTATCAGTTTGATTGGCTCGAGCACTGCCTTTGGTTAGAAAATATTTTGAATGTTATCTAATAAATAATAAAATTACTTGTTAAATAATTTATCAACTAATATCTCAATTTGTTTTAGTATTCCTTTAAATTCACTATATATGTCTATTCTAACCATTATCTATGCATCACATTTTTTATTATCTCATTCCATAGGATTTCACATTTATAATGACAATAATTGAAAAAACCATCATCTAGGTTGTTAAGGAATTATCACAACACCCACCTTGAATATCACCAAAAAAAACTATTTATTATGCATTTATTTTCTACTTTAAAAATAATCTTTAAGGGTATATTGCAATAAATAGAGAGTGAGAAAAACAAATTATTCAATATCAAATGGAAAATAACATTAGTAAATGAGTAAGCAATATCCACTTTTTGTATTTGGGATAAATAAAAATTTCAAAGGAGTCAAAGGAGGCATCAATACATTATCCAAACAAAACACCTCATAGCAAGTCAAAATATAAATTTTTACATGTCATCATCTACAATAATTTAAATAATTAAGAGGAACAAATGAGAATATAATTTATAAGGTGCTTCAAGGTAAAAATGTAGAAGATATATCAATAATCATAGATCAAATACAACAAATTAAAATTATAATGTAGACGTTCATCTGAGATTATCTAGAAATAAATTAAAAAGATTGACATCTTATGTACAACATATCAAAATTTTCATTTATTTTAAAATTTTTATCTAAAATAAAATTATATCAATCAAATCACATACATTTTGTATTTTTATCCAAACTATTTAAATAATCTATTTTTTAACCTCCAAATTATGTAAAATCCTAAACAATTTTACTTTATAACCCTTGAATCATTCAAATTTATACATGTCTTAGCACTCTTTTAAATAGAGGATGCTAATTAGATTGTTAAATGGAAGAGATATGATAGTCAATATCCCCATAACACATAAAAACTATTTTACACATTTATTATATAATAAAAAATAATTGACAATGCCTAATAAACTTAACACCATCACAAGAAGAGGTTATATACCAAAAGAAAATCCACCTAAATCAAAACATATAGAAATTCCCAAACCTAATACAAATGATAGAGCCTATAGAAATAGATTTGTTGAGTAGAGTTATGGTTGTGAGAGAATGATGATGTGGTGTTTCCACTTATATCTACCATGAATTTTTTTTGAAAATAGTGAAACTTACCGTACATCCCTTACACTCTTATAACTAGCGCAAGTTTCTCAGACTCTTTTGGGTTTCCCCTCAAATAAAATATAAAATTAAAATCTTTATATTTTTTTTGGTAATATGGAAAATGAATTATAGGGGAGTGAGAGTCAAACCCTAGGCAGCTAGATGGTAGGCCCCAAGCCATACCACTTTTTTAGGCCCAACACAAAGTTTTCAACTTTTATTGATTAATAAAGCTTTAAGGTTTTCACAGTCTAGAGTATAAAAAGTAAACTTTGGTTAGAAAGTGTGATTATTAAAATCAATATAGTTTTAAAAATAAAAAGAATAACTTGAAGACCTCTATAAAATCTTATGAGATACAAAATTTATTGATTAAAAAAATTGATATCAATGTTAATAATAAAATGAGAGAAACAAAAATATTATTACCACATACACACAAAGACATTGATTTGAGCTTAACTCACCAAAAATAGTTTCATACCCAATATCTATTCCATGTTCTTCAATATATTAAAAAAAACACAATTTTTATGATTTATAAACTAGGTAAATATTATACACTAAACTTCACCAACATAGATCCTATGAAACCTAGCACAAGACATGATTTAAAAATGTTTGCTCAATCTATTTTTAATGATAAAATAAAGACAACAAGTGATAGAATTGAAATGTATAGCTGATTTCACATGAAAATTAAGCATAAAAATAATCAAATTACAAAATGAATACAAGAGTTATCATGGAGAAACCTAATGTGGGAAAAACTTCACTAGGTGAGGTAATTGCACTCCATTTCCACCATGTAGTTAAATAAACGTAAACTATAATACCAAACATGGCCTTCATGGATATGATTATCACTATCACTTTATCTAAAAAAATTATAGAATACTAATATACACTAATTAGACACTTCTTATAACTCTAACACAATTGAACTAACCACATACAACTTGGAAATAATTAGACAACAAGAACAAAGACTCAAACTTGAAAATTTCAATGTGAATCCAACTTAAAGACTTCTCATTGGGTTTTATAATGCCCTCTATATTTCACAAGACTTTAATTTATACTCTTTCAACTTTGGAGTCAACCAAGAAGCCCAAATATACCATCATTCATAATTAGAAATGTTTACAACTATTCCCATTCTCAAATTTTTACTCATGGATAAAATGTTGGTGTATGTATACAAGTGGTTTCAAAACCACCAAGGAAATTATGCAACCACCACTTGAAAATAGTGATGGTTATACTATATATGGTAACCCTCTTCATTTCAAGTGTTGAAAATTTATAACATCATCACTTTGAATATTTATACATCATCCCCATATTGGTTTTTCCATTATAACATATTTGATATGATGTTTTAAATATGAAATGTCTTATAATAGTGTATTAAAATCATTGATTAGATACAATTGGGCCTAATATAAACATATAATATACATGACTAGTAGATTAATATCTAATTTTAGATCATACCTCCCCAATATGAGGATTTTAAGTTCATACAAGATTTCAGGAACCAAGTAAGTGAGGAAATGTTTTTTCTACATTTTATTTGAATACCATTTTACCTTTCCATGTAGATACCCATTTATTTTAACTAACCAATGTTATTTAACTCATATTCACATTATCATTTCCTTCTTTTGCAATACAAAACACACTTCCAATTCTAACTAACTAACCAGAGTGAGGTCTTTGATTGAAGGTAGTAATGGCTCTCCATCTTCATTGTATGACATAAAAGGATAAAAAATACACAATTTATCAACATTGATAACTAAATAAATCTTCATATAAGGAGGTAAATCAAGTCTAAAATCATTCTTTCCCACTTGATCCATAATTTACAATTGACAATATCTAAGAGGCTTAAGCTTATTAAACATACCTTGGATCCTTTTTATATTCAAGTAAATCCATACCTTGTCTCAAATAAGGAAACTATGCTCAAACATATGTTGAAAATTTCTTGCTTTGTACTTGGCTTGTGACTCCTTTAACCTCTCTTGCACACAGAGATTAATTTGTTAAATATTCTAAATGAACTTCTCAATTTTGTGGACCTATTGATCCATTTTATCATAATTTTTCTCCATATGAATATCTCAAAATAATTTCAACTTAAAATGGAGGTAAATAGCCAAAACAAGTTTTAAAATGAGTTTTAATAGTATAATAATGCACTAATATATTGTAAAAATGTTAAATATAAACCAAATTTTCACCCCAAGACTTAGGATGCTTACTATTATACCCTCTCAATATTTTTACCAATTTATATATCTTAAACTCAATTTTTCCATTGATTTATGTTTATAAAGTGGTCTTATATTTCAACTTATTATCAATATCCCATAATGTGACCCAAAAATTCCCATGATACCTTTATTCTTGATCTAAAACAATAGAACGAGGCAAACCCAAAAGAAATAAACATCTTAGTTACATTAGAAATAAAATTCTTAGTTACATCACTACCTTTGATGGTCTTCTTACAATGAATAGGATTTCACATCTTACTAAATTGGTATACAACCACAAAGAGATAATCTTTCCCTTCCTTGACATAAGTAAACCAATTAAAAAATTCATGTAAATGTTTTCCCATGGCCTAGAAGTAATTGATAGTGACATATACAAACCCAACTTCATTTTACTACGATTTTTTGTACTACATCATATAATATTTTTATGAACTTGGAAACATCTACTTGCATATTAGGCCAATAAAACATACCTCTTTAAATGTGTAATAATCTTTGTAATACCAAAATGTGCTATTTTTTTTTTTAAGTATGTGATTCCTTCATTATCTATGTTATTTCCTCCTTAGGCACACAAAGCTTGCCCAAATTGTAGAAAAATACATATTAGACATATTAATCTCATTGGGACTTCTTTGGTTGAAGAATTGGATCCTAAAAAATGGCATCATTCTCATATCCATCTATATCAGACTCACACCTAAAATTCTCAAGAAGATTTATGGTGTCCATGGTTAAAATTAAAGGAGGTATATATAACATATTGGCTATTTTTATAGTCACATTTCTTATATTTGATAACCAAATTATTATTTTTTTTAAAATACCATCCAATTATAGTGTCTATATTTTTGAATGTTTGTTTGAGATTGAAAAATTTTGAGAGGTTGATGATATGTATGTATAATAGTTTATTTATCCATGAGATAGTGATTCCATTTCTTCAATAATTAAATAAGAGTGTATAGTTATTTGTATTATGTATAATATTTCATAATTATACCATGAAATAAATTTGAATGGTAACATACTGGCTTTCCTCCTTGAAGCAGGATAACCCTCATAACATTAGTCAATAGCATGAGTTTCCACTTCAAAGGGAAATTATAAGTTGGGAAAATATAAAAATAGAGCATGGATAATCTTAGGTTTGAATAAATCAAACACATTTTGTTGCTTCTTACTCTAAGTAAAATTATTTCCACCGATTGTAATGTAATGCAAAGGTGTAGCTATGGAAGAGAAATTTTTGATGAACTTTCAAATATTGAATTGAACCCATAGATCTCATTTCCTCGATCACATCAGAAGGTTTTTGCAAATTCATGATGGTCTCTATCTTATTTATATCAATACTAAATTTTTTATATCCAACCACATGCCCCAAGAAGATAAGTGATCACTGATAAAACTCACATTTATTCTCATTTTAAACTAGTTCTCCTTCAAAAGTTGTAAACTTTTTAAAATATTATCAAAATACTCATATAAATTTATATTAATAACAATAATATCAATAAAATATATAATGAAATTGGAATCAATAAATGGACACATTACATCATTCATCAATTACATGAAAGTAGCCAGTGCATTACATATCATGGAAGGTAGGACCGACCACTCATACAACCCTTACTTTGTTTTGAATTTGTTTTCTTAATGTTCTCTTCTTTAGTAAACACTTGGTAATACATGTATTACAAATCAATATTATTAAAATACTTGGCATGCTGAAGTTTAACAAAAAGATCACCAATCTATAGAAGAAGGTACCTATTCTTTATGGTTAGCTTGTTAAGTGCTGTATAATCAACACACATTATCCATGAACCATATTTATTAGGTACTAAAAAAAATGAGAACCACATGGAGAAGTAAAATGACAAATTAAAACTTTATTAATAAAAGTATGTAATTATTGTTTGACCTCATTGACATCCTTCAAGAATAGTCTATATAACACAAGATTTGGAAGTGGAATATTGTGTAGTAGATGATTTTCATGTTCAATAGGCCTAGACAGTGGCATCCTCATAGGATCATGGAAAATCTCCTTTATATGTTGAAAATATTGTCTCATACACTTATTATCTTTGTTAGTAAACATGTTACAATAAGTATTATGTGAAAACATTTATTCATTTTGAATATCTCTCAAAATTAAAAAAGAAAACTTCCCACTAGAATTAATTAGCTTCTTAGCTTTAGAACAATTTATCAAAGAGACTTTAGAATCACATTTGTAGGATAAAATTATATAACTCTTTCCATCCTTCAAAAAATGATATGGTTGGATCTCATCATGAAGATAAAATCCATGATATAAAATTAAGAATTTATGAAAAAACCCACACACATCATTAGGTACAAGATCCACTATAAATTCATCAATGAAATGTTAATTAATATTGTTGACTAAATTTGACCCTATAGGTCAAATTGGTACCCCTATAGGTAAAAATTTGATTTTTAGATGTTTTATGTGTCTAACTTTATGTCATATGGTTTATTATAGGTCTTTTGATGCCATTTAATTCTATATTAGCCTTGACCATGGTCTCATTAATCTATATGTCACTTTGAGTCATTTAGAAGGATTTTAGGGGTAATAAATGCAAGAGGCACATTTTTAAAGGTGCCCAATTTTAATTATTTACTTTAAAACATACAATAAATCAGATTCCCTATCAAGAATGTCAGTCTCATTTGCAAATTGCAAGTTGTCTAACTTAAGATCAAGTAATCAAATAAAAAAGGGGAGTTTGGCACTTGTACGTCCCATGAGGGAAGGTGACATGTGGAAGAAGGAAATAAAACATATTTTAATATTATTAAGGCTCATTTACACACTTGACATGCTCTTAAAGTTCCATTTTTCTCCTTCTTTGCCTTTCTAGACACACAAAAGTGGTCAACAGGTTTGTGCTTGGTAAAAATAGTTGAGGAGGTTTTAGGTCAAAAAATTATTATAGGTGGTAGTAAACTCATATATATCCATTTACATAATAATATTGTTATTATTGGTTGACCATGATTTATGAACCATCTCTAACAATTTGACTATGTTTTTCTACTCACTATTTCCTGCACCCTATACATTTTGCTCTATTTTAGACAGGTCCATAAAATCTAGCTGGTTATGTTGACTCTAGAGGATGTTCGATATATTTTAAAATTATATAAATTATTTTTTTAGTGTTTTAAGGTGTTTTTATATGCAAATCATCTCATGTTTTAGGAAGGAGCCATCATGTGTAGTCTCAATCAGTTTTCCTTGTTTGCAGAATGCTTAATTATCTATAAGCGTCTCATGTGAAGAGGATGTGAGGTATCCCATGTATAAATTCCATATTTTTCACCTTAAATTCATTTTTGGTCTCATAATTCCATGTTTGGATCAAAATTTTAGTCTTGCCAATGTCACAGTCAACTATTTGCTCAATTTCACTTACAACCATGTTGAAGCACGTGTGTAGAACATATTTAGAATTTTAATAGAGGTGTATTAGGAGTCTCATTATGTTTAATATACTATCACATAAGGAACATCAAGTAATAACCTTCACTTGGCATAAGAAGGGACTATGTTAGTACCTTAGTCACACACACAATCAAATAACATGAACATACACCTACAAGTGCTATGAAGGAAGAGGAAAATCACATGAAAATAAATAAAATATATCACTAAATCAATTAAATGTTTTGAACATACATTTATAAGTATTTATATAGGTTTAAAACTCATTAAATGGTCAAAACTATGCACATTGTTCATACTCAATCTCATTACCTATCTATAAGTAGCTCCATTAGCACCTATAGGGGAGAAAAATACTAAGATGGAGTTTTGAATTTGTTTCATGTATTTCATGATCAAATATTTTTTATTTTAAGGTTAAAATTTTTCTAAGGATCAATGAAAGGTCTGCACCCATGTCCACTTCCTAAACTCATGTCTATTGCCTGCATTGTGGAATAACCACCTACAGGTGGCTTAACAAGGATTTGAAATGTTATATAGAGGTGTAAAAATAAGTAATGAAACCATTTTTAAGGTTACAATTAATTTATAGATAATTTCATATCCATTTTTAATGATAGATTGGTAAATAATACTATAATATTGCATCTTTGAAAGATGATAGTGTTCAGGGATCAAGTCCCTAAAACATGCAAAATATAGCACCTAGCTATTTTGAAGAGCTCTTATAACAATGACATGTTAAATTTGGAACACTCATAGTGAACTAATATTGTATAATCTATATAGGACAAGGATTATGTAAAGTTTGGAGGGAAAAGGACTTAATAAATTTTGTTATTAAAAGGCCCCAATATGCACTTTTATGTACTAATTTCAAGCTGTGATCACCTATAGTTTTGACTCCAAGGTGACTCTAATACTTAGAGTTGTAAGTAGAACATATATGAATAATATATGATAATTCTAGGTTGAAGAGGAAATTATTTCCTTAATAATGTGACAGCAAGGGTCTAGGAGCAAGGTGGTAAGTTTCATACACACCTAGACGGATCTCTCCATTTGAAAAACATTCACCTACAACCAACTAGGCCTAAAAATGCAATGATGCTTGAATTGGTTGCTAGATGATGATTTATATTATTATAAAATTATGTATAAATAATTAATAAGATTTATTCTTTACTATTTGAATCTAAAATACTATCTAGGTCTCATTAACATCTAATGAGAACCTACAACCAAGTTTAAGAGAGAAAACACAATCTTGTGGGTCAAGGAAGGAAATAAGACCTAACCATGTTTTGAAAAAGTGATTAAGTATAGATCATGATTGTATGAATTTAATATTAATTATGGGGCCACTAGTTACATTTAAATACCTTACTTCCACATAATAATGTGGAAACAGTCTATACACAAGCTTATGCAAGCATCTATAGCTAACCTAAGGCTCAAACTTGAGAAAGTGTTTACATTGAAAGGTATGAGGATAATGACAATATTAATAGGTTTAAAAAGTTAAATTATTATTATCAAGGTTACATAAGGACTTAAGTGTTATATTATGATTAACCTCTAAGTTGAAATGGCCTCCAAGAATATCCACCTATAGCTGACTAAGTGGGATAGTGAGCTTGAGCAAAATGGTTGGAACCATATCCAGGTATGAAAATGATTTGGATTAACATGTAAATGATTTCTTATAGTAAATAACACATTTTTAAAATATTTAAGAACTATACTCAAGACTTAAACATGTATGAACACCTATAGGTGCAGTACATTAACACAAAACACAATTAAAAAATGCACACAATCTTGAGAATTCAAGGTGTGTGAAGGCGTAAATGAAGTATAAAATTATGAATGGATTTTGAATACATAAATAATGATTTTATAGGTTTAAATATACCCATATAATAATAAAATAATTCATAGAGGAAGCTCTCAAATGATGCATAGCATAATTCACACTTTAACCCTACACATAATACTCTTTACACAGTCTATTTTGGGTTTTAAGGGGGTTGGAAGGTAAAAAGACCTAATAAAGGGCCAAAATTTGGTGAATATGGTATAAATAACTTGGATAATCCTATAAAATATTCATTTTTTATGATGAAATAATGGTAATTCCCTCTATTTTGTCTCAGACAGAGGGCACTCCCCTTGATTGTAAACTGGCAGGCTTAGGGGAAAGTATATAAGAAGAGGAAACTAGAAGATAAATAGGCCCTTGAATAATGTTTGAGAGGTTTAAATACACCTAATAAAACATGAGAATCATATCATATAAGGTATAAACCTTACAGGATGGTCTAGGTGGCTAAGTTTGCAAGTAGGCCTATTAAGCATGGTGAGGCCTAAAAGCCAAAGAGGAGGTCATTTTCAATTCCAATTCTAGGAAAGAATTAAAACGGATTGATAAAATTTTTTAGGGTCTTTATAGGTATGTTAAAGCCTCAAAATTGTAAATAAATCACAAATAAATCTATTTTAGAGCTAAAAACCAACTCAGGCCTATAGGAAATGGAGAAGAAAGTTTGAGTGGATAAATTTGGAAGTTTGTATCTACCTTGACACCTTGAATGGAGACCTAAGAAATTTGGAGGTGTTATATATGGTAATAAAAAACCTTTTTATTTCATTTAATTATAGTTTGAATGTGAAATCTCTATGAATAATGACTAAGAGGTTAAAACATGCCTAAACCCTTGCTAAACCCTTGGATAAGGACCTGATTAGGAAGATGAGGTTGGAAGGATATCTAAGTGGGGTGAAATGACCATGAAATTTATTTAACCTTATATAATAATCTCTTAGGATCTTACCCATACTTTTGGATTGTATAGAATTATATAGATGGAGCACAAAATAGGGTATTTTTGACTATTTTGTGTATTGTGTAGGTTCTAAGAGGTTTCAAGAGATGAAATAAATTTTGAAAGGAAGATATGGACTTATTATAGCTCAACAAGGACATTTAATTTTCCATAAAAACTCCTAAGTTTGATTACAAATAAATTCATCTTAGCCAATCAAAAATGACATAGTGAACATGATGGTGAGAAGGGTGAAAAATCAAAGTGAGAATACTTTTAAGGTGTTCCTGATACCCTTAAGAAAATGGAGGGTATTTAAAAGTTTCAAACACTCTTTTTTATGAATTTTCATGGAAAATTGATGCCAATATTGAGGCCAAGTCTGATTTTATTAGCATGTAGATGGTGATGGCTCACTTTTAGAAGTTTAAAAATGATCCAAAATGCAACCAATGCATGGAAAGGCATATATAAAATCCTTACCTCTCATTCAAATAATTATACCTATCCATAATTAGTTTTTGGATGTTCAAATAGGGATAAATCATGAAGGTAGTTTTGTGAGCTAGCGAAGGGATTTCATACCACTTTTCATGAGTTTCATGGCTTGGGAAGCCACTTGTCTCTTCTAAACTTGCATGGTCAATTTAACATCCTCTTACCACACATATTTAACTCATTTTATCATCCTTACATGTGTCTTTGTGACCTTTGGACTTCTATTTTCTCACTTCTCTCCCAATTTATATAAGAACTAGCCATTTTGGCATTTGTAAATCATGTTCCACTTGAGTATGGTGAAGCTCTACTCATTTTCATACCATAGATAAATAAATACTACAATTTTTACCTATTTCATGACTGTTCATAGTTTTTTCACTTGGATTATTGATTTTTCTTAGTGATGACTTGTTGTTTCCTTAACATTGTTGTTTCATTCTCTCACCTACTTGTAGTTGGAAAGCTTCTTCTTACAGGTAATGTGAAGTGTTCTATTGATGTGTCAAGGTTGAGTGAGTTATTCTATTAAAATAATAACATTCTAAGCCTCTTGTTTATTCCTCCTAGCCTAAACATTAATCACAACCTCATAATGAAATATTGATGTGAGAAGATGCAAATTGGAGAAGTGTATGTTTAGTTAGTCCCTTATTCTCATGTGTAACATGTAGTTGGTTAGTATCCATCAAATAATTTGGTGTATCACCTTCATTAAGATAATTTACTCTAATTTTTATCTCCCTTTTCCCATCACAAAGTTTAGATGTGGTAGTTATTTACAAGTGGTACATCAAGGGAGTTATCCCTATCTAGAGTTTCACCTCATTCTTAGGCTACCCATAGCCTAGAGGTGTTTCAATTGTGCCACTTAGTTTTTGGTATTATTGGTGGGAATCTTAGTCCAAGAAGTTGAAATATTTTTGATACTATCCAAGCATCAATGGTAACTCTAAAGTTATATCAACTAGTCAAGCAACCTAGGTTTTCCTTTAGAGATTGTTGGTAATATTTTTCTTTGTGTTCTTTCTTCCCAATGAAGTTTCATGGCTAAATTTTGTGTTGAGTATTGTTTTACACAATTTTTTAAGGTTTATCAACCTTATAGTATTTCCTATCAGCATTTATTTAACTCTTACTAGCCTTGTTATGATCCCTATCAACTCCAAAATGATCCTTATCATCCTTTTCATGAGTTTTATTAGTCCTATAACTAGCCTTCTCAATATCGTGATCCTCCTAGTCAACCTAGTCACTTCTCAAGTTAGTCTATTTCCACCTTCAAGCAAACTCTCTTGGGATATGAGAAGTACATGATAAATCTTGACACACTAAGGGGAAATGGTCAAGATGTTCCTAGTCATCTTATTAATTATATGAGAGATGTTTTAGATCTTGTTAAAAGAGAGTGGGAACCAATTGAGAGAGCCAATTGGTAAAGGATTACAAGTGAGATGCTAGATGGGGGTGACTTGATTGCATATTTAGAAGATAGGCTAAGAATTCATGAAGATTAGCCTTACCAAGTCTATCATCCCTCATATCCACCTCTCCATGATTTTAATTAGTCATAATTGACCCCTACTCATAAACCTAATCAAGCTTATCAAAACCATCATTTTCCCAATTAGTTAGAAGAGAGATTTGGGAAGACAAACTTTATTTTTGAAGCAAATATTGATAGGTAGATTGATTTAGAAAATAATAAGATACAAAAATCCATATCATCATCAAATGAATTGGAGTTTAATCCCTCATTTACCTCTCTAATTACATCCCCACCCCAATAAGTGACCTCTAAATATAAAATCCCAAGTTGGAGACAAGGTGGAGAATTCAAGCCTAAGGAGATTCCAAGCTTCTTAAACACTTCATCCACTCCTAAAGTTACATCACTACCTCAAGAAGATACTCCTAATCCTAACATCCTAAGCTATAATAAGGTAGTGGAATCATGGGGAAAGAAAGAGGATAAAATCCTAGATAAAGAGTGTGAAGTTGAGAAAGATCTTGATCCTATGCAAGACCCTCCTAACCTTCCTCAAGAGACTCCATATCTTTCATTTCATCCCTCTTGTACTCCTTATCCTCATGATGATTCCTATAGAATTCAAGAGATACTTTTCCAAGAGAACTTATCCAAGAAAATTGAAGAGTTAGAGTCAAGGATGAAATTTCTAAGTCAAGGTGTGATGGAAGCTTTATACCCAAAAGAAGATCCTATGCCTATACACACCCCATATAACCTTAATAAAGAGAGTGATAAATTTAAATAATATTTAAATTAGGTTATTTTTAAATGGAAGGAATACAACCAAAATATTTTAGCCAAAGGTTTTCTTCCCCTTCCTCAAGAGCTCCCAAAAGAATCCCCTACAATTCATTCTCAATATGATTTTGAGTTCTATGTTCCACATCCACCAGCTAGTTCATCTTATCCTCACCCCATAACCATTTTCCTTGATGTACCTATGCTATTGGAACCTAAAGAGGATTATTTGGTTGATAAATATTTAGAACTATTGATTTAATAAAATATATCTCCTTGGTCACCTCATTGGACTAAGTCATTGGATTACAAAATACCTAACATTGGCATCACCAAGAGGGAGAAGGAGATTGAGGATATTGAATCCCTTGAGAACCAAATTCATGTTATGAAAGTTAAAATGAATCTTGAGATTCCTCAAGAGGTCCTAAATTATGAATAAGAGGTGGTCTCTTGTGTTGAAACTTTTATTTGGGTTGGTATGGAAGAATGTTTTCCTTTTGTCAACGAAGAAGAAATAATCATTGGTTCTTCCATCACTATCCAAGACATCATATATGGGAAATCAAAAGTATATAATCATCCTTTGGATAAATTATTTTTATTCATTAGAGTAGGTTATATGATTCTCCAAGGAGGCTATGATCTAATCAAAAATTAATAAGGTAGCCTTGGCACTCAAGTGAGTATGCAAAAAAAAAAGAAAATTTTTAGTTTTGTCATTTCAAGAAGCATATGAATCCCATGATGAAAAGTTTAAAATAATCACTATGGGTTATAATCCTCTCAACCAATTGGGATAAACATGTCATCTCTTGAAGGATAAAACAAGCTCCTATTGGCCTTAATCTTCTAAGAAACAATAAACTACTCCTCTTGAAGCCATGCCTACCAAGAAGATACAAGTTGATCGTGAAATAAAGAGTGGGCATAAGTATGAGGTATGTGTAATATTTCAAGAGGAATATGTATACATTAGAGACCTATTTAAAGATGATCTACTTGAGAGCATATCAAGTGAAGTGCCAAGGAATAGGTCTGATCTACAAAGCATCCAATCTAAGGAGAAACATGCTTGGTACTATGCTTCATCTCATGATGAAGGAGATTCAATAAACTTTCCTTTTGATCTTGGAAACGAGGTATTCTTAGTTTCTAGTTGTGCATAGTTATTTTTTTTCTAATTTCCCTAAGTGCTTCGAGCACATGTGTGTGTCTTGTTAGTGTATTTGTTTTGCTTTGTGTGTGTCCTTTATTTTGTATGGTTGAGGTTGTCAATTGGTCTTGTCTTGATCAATGCTTGTTGTTAATGGTAAAAGTCCTCTTGTGTGTTTTAGAATTTGTATGACTCTCTAAGCCCAATGGACTGATAAGGCTAATGATCTTTAGTATTATAGGCATACGACCCTTATGAGTCACCAATTTGTTGACCAAATTTAACCCTATAGGTCAAATTAGGACTCATATAGGTAAAAATTTGATTTTTTGATGTTTTATTGGTCTAGTATTACATCATAAGGTGTATGATAAGTATTTAAATGTCATTTAATGCTATATTAGCATTAATCATGGTATACTTAATCTATATGTCACTTTGAGTCATTTAGAAGGCTTTGAGGGCTCATAAATGCAAGTGGCATGGTTTTCAAGGCTCTCAAGTTTCCTTATTTCCTCTAAAACATCTAAGAAGTTATATTTCCTATCAATAATGTTAATCTCATCTAAAATTTGTAGGTTATCTAACTAAAGATCAAGTAATCAACTGAAAAAGGGGAGTTTGTCACTTGTACGACCCATGAGGGAAGGTGAAAAATGGGAGAAGTACATGGAACATATTTTAATATTAATTATGTTTATTTTAATACTTTACATTCTCTGGAAGTGACATTTTTGAGCTAAAAGTATTTTGCTCCTTCTTTGCCTTTCTAGACACAGAAGTAGTCAACAGGTTTGTGCTTGGTATAGATAGTTGAAGAGGTTTCAGGTAAAACACTTTTATTATTTGGTATTAAACTCATATATATCCATTTACATAAAAATATTTTAAATATTGGTCAACCATGATTTATGAACCATCTCTAACAAGTTGACTATGTTTTTCTGCTTACTATTTCATGTACCCTATAAGTTTTGATCTATTTTGGATAGGTCCATATAATATAGTTATTCATGTTGACTCTAGAGGATTTTGGATATATTATAAAATTATATAAATTCTTGGTTTATTTTTTCAAGGTGTTTTGATATGCAAATCATCTAATCTTGCAGGAAGGTGCCATTTTGTGTAGTCTCGATCAATTTTCCTTGTTTGCAGAATGTTTGGTTCTCTAAAAGGGTCTCATGTGAAGAGGATATTAGTATTCCCATGTATTAATTCCATATTTATCACCTTAACTTAATTTTTGACCTCATAATTCCATGTATGGAACAAACTTTCAGTCTTACCATGCTCATAGTCAACTCTTTGCTCAATTTCTCTTACAACTATGTTGAAGCACATGTGTAGAACATGTTTATCATGTTCATGGAAGTGTATTTGGAGTTTAATTATGTTTAACATAATCCAAAATTATGAAAATGAACTAGTAACCTTCACTTGGCATAAGAAGGGATTGTGCTAGTACCTCAGTCACACGCATAGTCACATATCATGAACATGCACCTAAAAGTGATTTGAATGAAGAAAAAAATCACATGAAAATAAGGAAAATAAATAAATTAATCCATTAAATTTTTTTAACATATATTTTTAAGTGTTGAGATAGGTTTATAGCTCAATAAATGGTTAGAACTATTCACATTGTTCATACTTAGTCTCATTGCATGTCTATATGCAACTTCATTAATACCTACAGGGGAGAAAAATACTAAGATGGAGTTTGGACCTTGTTTCAAGTATTTAATGATCAAGGATTTATGTTTTGAAGGTTTGAAAAGGTCCAAGGATCAATGAAAGGTCTGCACTCATGTCCACCACCTAAACTCATGTCTACTGCCTACACTATGGAATAACCACCTACAGGTGGCTTAACATGGATTTAAAATGTTATACAGAGGTGTAAAAATAATTAATGAAACCCTTTTTGAGTTTTTAATGAAACTATTATATCATGGCATATCCATTTTGAATGATATATTGGAAAATAGGCCTATAAGGTTGCATCTTTGAAAGATGATAGTGTTCAAGGATCAAGTCCCTAAAACATGCAAAATAGAGCACCTAGTTATTTTAAAGAGCTCTTATAAAAATTCCATGTTGATTTTGGATCACTACTAGTGCACTCATCTTATAGCCTATATATAGGAAAAGGTATATGCAAATTTTGGAGGGCATATGACTTTAAAATATGGTTATTGATAGGCCCCAATATGTATGATCACCCATAGTTTTGACTCCAAGGTGAATTTAACACTTAGAGTTGAAAGTGGAACATATATTCATAATGGATGATCATTATAGGTTAAAGAGGACATTTTTTCCTTAATAATATTCCAAGAAGGGTTGAGTATCAAGGTGTTAAATTTCATACACACCTATAGGGGTCTCTCCATTTGAAAAACATGCACCTATAGCCAACTAGGCCTAAAAATGCAATGATGCTTGAATTGGTTTCTAGATGATGAGTTGTCTTCTTAGATGATTATTAAATTTTGTAACAAGAATGAGTTAGTTTGAGGCTTTACCATTGAATCCAAAACACCTTCTAGGTCTCATCAACATCTAATGAGAACCTAAAACCAAGTTTAAGATAACAACATAGTCTTGTGGGTCAAGGAAGGATAGAAGACCTAAAGCCTTATTTTGAAGAAGTGATTAATTATAGAGATTTATTTTATGAATGGAATATGAATTATGTGGATATTAATGGCATTGAAAGACCTTACTTCCACATAATAAGGTGGATATAGTCTATACATAGGCCTATGCAATCATCTACAACCAACCTAAGGCTCAATCTTGAGAAAGTGTTTACATTGCAAGGTATGAGGTATAATGACATTGTTAAGAGGTTTAAAATGGTATATGATGCTTCTCAAGGTTCAATAAGGCCTTAAATGTCAGATTATGATTAAAATCCAAGTTGAAATGGCCTCCATGAGTATCCACCTACAACTGACTGAGTGGGACAATGAGTTTGAGCAAAATGGTTGGAACCATATCAAGGTATGAACATGATTTGGATTGGAATGGAAATTATTTTTTATGGTCAATAACAACTTGGGAAAGTCTTTAATCACTATAATCAAGACTTAAACATGCATGATCACCTACAAGTGCAGTACATTGACATAAAACATAGTAAAAAAAGGTACATAGTCCTGAGAATTCAAAGTGAATGAAGGGGTAAATGAAAGTATAAAATGATGAATGGATTTGTAATATATCCAACATACTTATATAAGTTTCAATATACTCCAATTTTCAGGTAATCTAGAACAACAAACGTGCTCTGATACCACTTTGCCAGAAACTACTGCCCACTAAGGGCACACTTGATTACCTTTGTATTAGCAACTAAACACGAAATTTAACTAGAATGATAAGTAACTAGAAATATGAAACAACACAGAATATGAGAAACAATACCCAATTATATTAATACTCATTTATAAGAAAATACAATAAAGAAGATGCCACACTTCTTCTTCCCACACCTCTAGAGCTCCCACACTTCTAGGGTTCACTTGTAATTCTCCTTCAACACTTCACTCTCTCAATTACGGTCACAACAATCAACTCAAACACAGAGTTGTTGTTCACCTCCACCAGTCAATAACAATGCTGCTAGTACACCAAGTACACAATATTAATCCAAGTAGATCTACCTTCCCTTGCAACAACCCACAAATCAACAGACCTTACTTACCATGTAGATGTCTCTACAACTTGAAGAACCCTTGTCCTTGACTCACCAAGTCCTTATGATTCTTCAACCAGTACCTCGGTGGATCTTCTACCAGAACTTGCACAACCTACAACTCTCCCTGATCATACACTCTCAGCACCCATTTGGAACTAGGAGAAGCTAATCCCTGCTCTCTTCTACAAGCCCTCTTGGCTATCTAGCACTCTTGCTCTCTCTCTTCTGAAGGAGCTAATATTTACTCTCTCACTCTAGTACAATTTTACAATACAACCCATGAGTATATTATATAGATCTCATGCATACAATAATTAGACCCTAATTACAATAATTAGACACACAACTCAAGACTATAATTAGCATCTTTACATGCAAACTGTCTATCCAAAAATAGCCCAGTCTGGAACCTACATGCAAACTGCATGCACACATAGGTTACCGACGTTGGCTCCTTCCTAACCGATGTCGGCCGACTAATAACTGACGTCAGTTGCTTTTGCACTGTAATCTGATCGATGTCAATTGGCCTTACTGACGTCAGTTCCTCTGCAACTAGCTCTGCAACTCAGCAACCCAACGACCTCTTCCATGTTTGCATTAGTATATTTTAGCTCCATAACCTAACAATCTCCCACTTGGAGAGAAACAGCTGCACCTATACATGTACCTATACTTGTACCTTCATCTAATTCATTTTCTGGCTTGTATCCCTCTTCAAGTTCAATCTTGAAGACCAACCACCACACAATCTGTGGTGCAGCACCTATCATCCAAGTAACCTGCCACATCCAAACCTACAAACCCATGTAGTGAAGTCCTTGACCCTACATAACATGAATCCCTACTGCTGGTCCCTCTCAAATACCTGAGAATCCACCTTCCCTGAATTAGCTCCAAACTCTCTGACAACTCCCACTGCTTGGGGAAACTCAAGTCTACACTCGACCTCATGTGATTTTGAATACTGTTCTAAGCTCAGCTTGAACTATCCAGCCCTTGGTGTGCTTACCAATTCTGCATCCTGCATATTGAACCCCGCCAACACCTTCTTCACATCAGCTCCCACTGGAGACAAAATCAACCTGTGATCTTCCATGTCTCTCATGCCAAAGAATTTTGCTACTCCAAAATTCTTCATGACATACCTCTGAACTAACCTTACCCTTAGCTCAGCAACTCCCTGTATGTACGAACCTGTAACAAGCATACCATCCACATACAATAACAGGATAATGTTGCGACCATCATCCACCCTGGTAAGACAAACACAATGATTACACTAACATTGACTAAAGCCCTGCTTTGTCATCCACCTGTCAAAAAACTTGTACCACTGTCCTGTAGCTTCTTCGAGACCATATACCCCGGCCTTCCATCTCACATATCCATCCACTCTCTTCTTTAACCTGGGAATCCATTTGTCTTTTAGTGCTTTCATCTCAGCTGGCAACTCTACCAAATCTCTCACTTGGTTCTCTTTTGAAGAATTCATGTCATGCTCCCACTATTTCTTGGATTCTACCTGTATTGCCTCTTCACGTTTTCCTGGTTCTTGACCATCAGTAAGCAACAAGTAAGAAGGTGAACAATGAATATGAGGTCCACTTAAACTTTTAGTCCTCCACATGGGCATTTAAGACTCTTTAATAGCTTGATGTCTACCCAACATCTATTCTAGTGACCGATCTCAGCCATCTCCCAATCTGCACCTGACCAACGTCAGTTCCCTGCGATTGATCCTTACTGTCAATGTTGGTTCCCCATGACCGACGTCGGTCACCACCTGCCTGACACCACTGACTCTACTGATCTACACATGACCGATGTCGGTGCTTGTCTGTTCGACATCGGTTCCACCTGACCGACGCTGGTAACTATGTTCTCTTATGAGTGATGACTTTTTACCCGCGAGCTCACCTTAGATCAAAACCCTATCCAAATTAACATAGCCCTACTCAGAATAATCTAGCCTTCTCCACTGATCTCTGTCCGTCATCTCTTCCATGAACACTAAGGCTTTCCAGTTCTTAAGTTTATAAAAAACATCTATCTTCTGCTTAAGAACATGCATTCCCTTCTTACACATGTGACCAAGCCTACAAAGCCACATCTCTACAACAGAAGGTGAATCAGTAATATAAGTAGATAGATAATGGATACCTACTTTCTTACCACCATCTAATTCAAGTGCATCCACTGTGAGAGTTATTATGCATCTCTCATCACCCAACTTTCCTGAATAAATTAGACTCATCTCCAAGACTAGTACCTGCATGACCTCATTCAACACGTGTGTGTTACCTGTCTGCAATTTCAGCTTCACTTCCCCTTTGCCAACCATGTGACAAGCCTCACCAACCCCAAAATAAATCTCTCCAAAGTCTCTCTAGACATACTCATGAAAAGATGCTCTATTTTAGGCTGCATGGAAAGAGGCAATAGAATATATAGATCAAGATTCTACTTTATCCAGAGCATCCTGTGCAACAACACCTACAACATATGCATCTTCATGCCGATCTGCTACCAACCAACAATCTTTCTTTACCTTCTCTTTCTTTCCATCAATCTGTAATTGACCATTCGTGCTATTCAGTTTCTCCATTTATAGCTTACTTTCTTCTACCATTGCTATACTCCCACTCAATTTGAAACCCCTGTGAGTGACCTATAATCAACAAACACTAACCAGATCTAATACAACTTGTTAGTAACTTAACCAACCTATGATACCAACTTATCAAGATTGGTACCAACTTGGTCTACCTACTCCTGCAACTTGGATCTGATACCACTTGTCAGGTAATCTAGAACAACAAACATGCTCTGATACCACTTTGCCAGAAACTATTGCCCACTAAGGGCACACTTGATTACCTTTGTATTAGCAACTAAACACGGAATTTAACTAGAATGATAAGTAACTAGATATATGAAACAACACAGAATATGAGAGACAATACCCAATTGTATTAATACTCATTCAAAAGAAAATACAATAAAGAAGATGCCACACTTCTTTTTCCCACACCTCTAGAGATCCCACACTTCTAGGGTTCACCTGTAATTCTCCTTCAACACTTCACTCTCTCAATTACGGTCACAACAATCAACTCAAACACAGAGTTGTTATTCACCTCCACCAGTCAGTAATAATGCTGCCAGTACACCAAGTACACAACCGTACTCCAAGTAGATCTCCCTTCTCTTGCAACAACCTACAAATCAACAGACCTTACTTACCATGTAGATGTCTCTACAACTTGAAGAACCCTTGTACTTGCCTCACCAAGTCCTTATGATTCTTCAACCAGTACCTCGGTGGATATTCTACCAAAACTTGCACAACCTGCAACTCTCCCTGATCATACACTCTCAGCAGCCCTTTGCAACTAGGAGAAGCTAATCCCTGCTCTCTTCTACAAGCCCTCTTGGCTATCTAGCTCTCTTGCTCTCTCTCTTCTAAAGGAGCTAATCTTTGCTCTCTCACTCTAGTACAATTTTACAATACAGCCCATGAGTCTATTATATAGATCTCATGCATACAATAATTAGACCCTAATTACAATAATTAGACACACAACTCAAGACTATAATTAGCATCTTTACATGTAAACTGTCTATCCAAAAATAGCCCAGTCTGGAACCTACATGCAAAGTGCATGCACACATAGGTTACCGACGTTGGCTCCTTCCTGACTGATGTCGACCGACTAATAACTGACGTCGATTGCTTCTGCACTGTAATCTGACCGACGTCACTTGGCCTTACCGATGTCAGTTCCTCTGCAACTCAGCAACCCAGTGACCTCCTCCATGTTTGCATCAGTGAAGCTTTTAGCTCCACAACCTAACACCTATCATATTAAAATAATGCATAGATGAATGGACGAAATGATACATAACATAGCTCACACTTTAACCCTACACACAATACTCTTTACACAATTTGTTTTCGAGTTTAATGGGGTTGGAAGGTCAGATGACCTAATCAGGGGTCAAAATTTATTGAAGAGGGTCTATATCACCTAGAAAATCCTCTCAAATATTCATTTTGTATGATGAAATAGGGGGATTTCTATCTAATTTATCTCAGATAGAGGGCACTCCCCTTGAGGATAAACTAGCAGGCTTGGAGGAAACTATATAAGAAGATGAAAGCATTTTGGCCTTTGTAAATCATGATCCACCTAATTATGGCAAATGCCTTCTCATTTTCATACCATGGATTAATAAAGACTACTAATTTTTACCTCTTTCATGATTGTTCATAGTGTGTTCACTTGGATGATTGATTTTTCTAGTGATGACTTGTTTCCTTAACATTATTGTTTCATTCTCTCACCTATTTTCAATTGGATATATTCTTATTTCAGGTCATATGAAGTTTTCTATTGATGTGTCAAGTTTGAGTGAGTTAGTCTATTTAAACAGTGCCATCATAGGCCTCTTATTTAGTCCTCCTAGCCTATCATCACAACCTCATAATGAAATATTGATGTGAGAAGATGCAAATTGGAGAAGTGTATGTTTGGTTAGTCCCTTGTTATCATGTGTGACATGCAGTTGGCTAGTAGTCATTAACTAATTTGGTGTATCACCTCCCTTATGATAGTTTATTTTTAGTTTTTTCTCCCTTTTCCCACCACAAAGTGTAGGTGTAGTAGTGATTTATAAGTGGTACATCAAGGGAGCTAATTCTATCAAGAGATTCACCTCATTCTTAGGATATCCATAGCCTAGAGGTGTTTCAATTGTGCCACTGGGATGAGGAGAGCTAAGATAACTCTTCAAAGGGTGTAAATCCAAGTGACAACAAATACCAAACATAAGTTTACATTACCTAGACACATTTATGTTTACATCTTTCTTCACCCAACCCAAATAACATGGGCTTGGATGGTTTTAAGTCTCAAACCCTAATTTGTCTACTAAATATATGCTTATCAAATTTTATTATGAATAAGTAACAAGAATATCACCCACTTTTGTGTTCCTCATTTAAATTTCAATATGGAAAATATTATAAATTTCTCTCATGAACACTACTACTACACAAACATACCTCTCTCTATTGATGGAGGTAAAACATAAAGTGTCATCCAAACTAGAGCTACAATCATTATTCTCACTTTGGAGAAAGGGCATAACCTTTTTGTTGTTGTTTTTATTTAATGGATATAATTATAGATGGAGCATCCAAAATTGATCCTCAAAATGAATATCAACATCAATTTTTCCTAAATGTATTTTAGGATCCTTTTTAGAAATGAAAGTAGAATTATTCTTGCTTTCCCATTTAACTTTACCATTTTTCATGGAGTTTCCTTATTTCTTAAAAGTGCTTTGAGAGGTAGATGAATCCTTTTTTCGGTCTACCTCAAAGTAGTGATCTTGATAACAAGCCTTATCTATATCTGTAGGATTTTACAATAGGACATATTTAATCAAATGGAAAAAGAATCCACCCACATATTTCATCAAGATGTCATGATCCTCTATTTATTTTCCCATTTGGACATCTTTCTTGTGGAACTCACTTTTGTACTACATACCTTGGCCTTACTTTTTCCTAAGATAATGTCAATATATGGACCTTTATTCCTCATAAAAAATAGGATATATTTGTTTCTTGATTAACATATTATAATCATCACTTTATAATAGGATAAAGAAATTTATCAAACAAAGTATGAACATAACTCTCAAACCAATTTAAAGCATGATTGCTTAATTTTATCCTTGGAAAATAGATATGTTGGCTTTCATTAATATAATGAAAAATGAAATATACCTAAAGTTAGGATATCCAATTGTCTAGCCTCTTTGCATTAAAGTCCACATCATATAATTAAATCTCTATATTTTCCTTAACTTTTAATGAAGGTTAATCTTGGTTAATATGTGACTAATTTTCCTTATTTTCATGAGTCTTGAGGGCATCCTCATTTTATAGAAAACTAAGTTTTTTTTTTTGTGTGTGTGTGTGTGTGTGTGTGTGTGTGATTAATGTGTTTAGAGATAAAATAACTATATATATAATTTTTAATGGTGTACCTAATTATAATTTTCAACTCTCCCTCTCTCCCATAAAATTATATTTTACAAGAAATAATATCCAAAATATAATATATTATAATTTAATTTTTTGGAATTAAAAGAGGAGTTTAATTATGATTTGAATTTGGAGTTATAGTGGAGTTAACTTGACTAGCATGTGGAACTCTTTCTTATTTTTAAAGATAATTATATTCTCTCTCTAATCTATTGTAGATTGAATGTAAAACTACATACTTTGAAGTTTTGATATGCAACTATGAACTAAAGAAATCAGAAAAAATCTTAGTGAAAAAAGAGAGAGAGTAATATGATTTATTTTATTTTATTTTATAATTTTTTCAATATGAATTTTATGTAATTAATAAAAAAACTATTCTAATTTATTATAATAAATAGAAAAAAATAATAATAAATCTTCCAACTTAATCAATGGTGAGATCAAGCAAATGCGAAGATGTAATTGTTGTGTGTATACAATATTTAGATGGTTTTCTAATTTTTTCTCAATATTCACCTTAGAAACACTTGAACAAGATTATGGAAAAATAATAGAATCAAGAAAGACAATTCTAAAAAATAGAGAAGTTGGACTTTGGCTGGATTGATTCGTGAAGTATAAATAAATGGTTACCAATTCGGTGAATTCCATTATTAAAAATTGTGTAGAGTAACATGAATTTGATATTAGATTCAAGAAAACCTTATCCTAAAAATATGGCTGGTTATGGCTTTGTAAAAATTGAAATCTTCAATCTCTAATAAAAATTTATGATGTGAAAAACTTATGAAAAAATGAGATACTTGTAAAATAAGAAAGGAGGTTGTGTGTGTAAATTAATTGAAGCATAGATGAAAAATTAGTCATGTTAAATTGATAATGATTGATAAAAATATAATTATATGTGATTTTTTAAATCTTGGAGGTGAATACCAAGTAAAACAAGTGAAAAAAAAGTTCTGAAAGCATACAAAATAAATGCAAAATGAAGTTTTAGATGTTAATTTTAGAATTGGGTAAAGCATGATGGAGCCATTGGTGTCTATAGGTGGTAAAACATTGTTTCAATTTACTTTTAGTTATTTTACACATTAATTTCTATTTTATTACTCAATTATTGTTTTTTATTTATAACTGGGGATATCATGTCTATTTTTGTTCTATGATTTTAGATTCAGATACTTAGTGGAGGATCAAGATCAGAGACACTTTGGTCAAGATTTTTTAGGTGAGAACTAGTTTGACTAGGGATCATTTTTTGTTAGACATAATTCTGCTTGCGGGTATAGGTAGGCATATATATGTTTTTACTCCTACTTATTACACATTTGTGGGGCTCATTTGTTAGAAAAGATAAATAGTTGGTTTGGAGTCCAAGATGGTTGGTTTAGTGTCTTAGGTGAAGAATCTTAGTGAGATCATTGGGGTAAGAGGAGATTAGGCTTCTTTGATCTAACAAATAGAAGGAGGGAAAACCTCCCAAGAAGGTATAAGTAAGAGACATCATAGAAGTCAAAGCTATATCTAATGACATTCATCTACCTCATTCCTTATCATATGAAGAGGAGGAGAATGAATATTGGAACTTTATCTTTTATAGGTGGTCACTAGCCTCTAAAATGAATTTAGGGTCATTATTGTATCTTTTTTTTTGTATTTTTGAAAATTTGGACACATTTTACCTCTATGAAGGTGATTGTACATGAGACATGATGTATGAAAAATAAACACTAATTATGTATAGAGATATTCTCTCTTATATTGGTGACTTGACATCATTTACTTCTCTTTTAATCATTATATTAATTTTCATCTTGTGAAATTTTAGATGACTAGGCATGTGATGAAATGCCATGTATCTATGGTTTATGATAATGCTATAGATATGCTTATTTATTTGAGATGTGGAAATAGAATGTATGCAAACATAATGAAATGAATGTCTTTTCAAGACTAAAAATGTTATAATGACTATTTTTCATGGAATGGTAAAACTACTTTGTTTACACAACACATAAATTTCAACTTCAATTAGAGGGATGACAAGGAGAAAAAGATGCATGCAAGATAGTGAGAGTGGAAAACCATAAATCAAAACTTCATAAGGAACAAAAGGTTGACCTGATATTTATGAGAAAAGGGATAAAATTTATTTATTACTAAACTTATAAGACACCAGTTTTAGTATGTTATCTCTAGAGGTGGCTAACCCTAAAAAATGGTAAGAGGGATAAGATTATTCTTTTGTCATAAAAACTATACAATATTTTTATGGAGTTTGATTGTATTTTTCTTGACACTTTATAATTGATTTTTCTCTTTATTTTATTTTTTTAACCCCATACACTTAGTTTCATGCAACTATAAAGACATGAGGACTCATCACCAAAGGCTAGATGTAAGCGAGTACGGTCATCTACCCAAAATGCTAACCCCATACAACTTGTAAGATGCAAGGGGTCAACATCTAGGATTAAAAAGGGAAATAAATGTGATATTTTATTTAATTTTCATAATATTTTATTTTGCATTAGTGTATTTATCTTTATTTTTTTGGAATGATCTAACGCTCAAACCTTGGCCTCGTGCAACTAGTTAGATGCAAGGGCTCATCATTAAGGAACAAGATAGGTGAGTAAGGTTACCTAATTTTGAGCATGCTTGTGTTTTTACTTAGAGGGAACCATATGAGGATACATTGACATAGACAAGTTTCTAGACTAGGCTATAGGATAGAGATTTATAATCTTGTAATAAAGTATGGAGCAATGAGGTACATTATGCTCATAAGAAGTAAAATAATAGCCTATGTCATGTTTCTTTTGAGAATGTTTTCCTAAAGGGAAATAGGGTGATATTGAAAATGAGATGGGATGATATGATGCACATTGAAATTTCTTTGCATGTGAAAATGTAGCTAAATAGCCACTAAAAAAAACATCTAATATGCAAAACACACAAACAATGGTAGATTCTTTGTCATGAAAAGAGGAAAATGTGATTACTATATGTAGAAATGTTTGAGGTGTAAGTATTTAATTGACTCATTGAACTCATTACCATATAAATTTTACAACTGATAGGCTCCATTATTAAAATCTTGAGTCACTAGATATGGTCTCAACCAATTGGGCCTAAACTTATGACCTTCTCTCATTTCCTTATCTATTATAATATCTAGTATTGAGACAAGGTATCATGCTTTTATTTTACATTCATGGATAATATTATGACACTCACATTATTATTCATAAGGCATAATCACTTTGTCATTTATTATTCATAAGGCATTATCATTCATTCTTCAAGCATTGGTAGGGCAGGGGGAAGGTGAATGTTTTCATCATCTAATCGAACATGTACACTAAAATTTTCCATTACACAAAGTGTCATTGATTGATTATATTTAAAAGGTGGATCATTAGGTTATTTTTGGGGATTATCTTCATGCCCCAAGAGTTATACCATACCAACATGGTGAGATTTGACACTAGGATTAAGAGCCTCTATACCCAAAGGCATGTGGGGACCATAAGTCCCAATTATTTAATGGTCAAAAAGAAATTTTATTAGTTCAACTCTATCCAAGGTGGTGATAAACTAAATCATTTAATTGGTAGAGCTAACTATGTTGTCATGGGATTTTCCTTACTTTTTCCATTGTCTTAACTCCCTTTTATTCTATCTCTACCATTGGGAGGTTTTATGACTTTCGAGACTTGACTTCAAGATTATTATGATTGTTATGGGTTCCTTATACTTGGTTGAAGGTGATGGCTTTACCACATTATTACTTGTAAAATTTTAATCAATATGATTCTCTATAGAAGGGCTTAGGATACCCTTGAGTGATGAAAATAATCCCTAGATGAAGGAATTTAATTCTTGGAATAAATTTGAAGGCATTGATTTCATTTTGTGAACCCATGGTCTTCTAAGGAACATATTATAGTTTGTGTCCATATAAATCACATAAATATTTATAAATATGATTTTTTGGCCCAAAATAACTATGATTATGATTGTTATAATGGATATGTACTTGATGTTTTCATATCCTCTTAAAATATTTTAGGTGGTGGAGAAATTACTTTTTCTATAACCAAGTTTCTATAGAATTGAAAAAAGAGACTATGTTAACAATTATCCCATCATCAATCATTTATCTCTTTACCAAATTATTGTAAATCTATATTTGTAAAAAAAATATAGATCCCCCCTCTTAGCCATCTTGACATCTGGGAGAAGACTCTTAAGGTCAAATAAGTATCTAATTTCTTTGGATTTTTGGCAAAGTGGAAACATATCTAAGTCAATGTGATTAATATAAACCTAAGATGGAGGTGTGAAACTGTCTAGGTGATTCAATCCTAAGGCATAATTTAATGTTGAATGATGGGTTGGGGAGTTCCTAAACAATAACATGAAGAATATGTGAGAGAATGTATTTTTAAGTTTAGAAACCAAATCATATTTTCACACAAGCATGGGCTTGACATTAGTCTCTAAAACATTTATGAAATGGGGAGTTGTAAGTTGATATATCTTGTGCAAGTTATGATGTTTGCATCTTCATCCATTTCTAATTATAAAAATCTTATCATTCAATTTTCCCCTGAGGTCCCAATTAGGAGCCACATAAAGGTTGGTTGAGACATAAGTAGAAGCTTCAGTGTCATGGGTTCAATATGGTGGAGGTTGGTTAGTTTGGAAACCATGTGGTTGGTTTTGGATTTTATGATACTAATGGTTAGGAAATAGGTTTTGATATATGCATAAATTAACATTTCAATGTGACACAAGGCCAATTGGTGAGGATTAAGGGGTTGAATTGGAATTCCATAAGAACATGTCCATAAATATTTTTCATTTGTTCTTAGGGAGTCTTTGAATAAATTTTTTGTATTACCTAGAGGCATGAGTATTGTGTCTAATAAATTTATGGAAATATAGTATACACTTAGATTGTAATCCCTAGGCCACTAGTTCTCATTTTATTGATTAAACCATCTTGGGTTATTTGTTTGATGAAAGGGGTGGTTTTGATATTGTGGGTAATGGTAAATGTGTTGAAATTGGTTTTGGATTGGGTTATGAAAATACATATTACGGAGTGGAGGATGGTTAAAACCAACTACATGAACTATAGGTTGAGGGTTTTGTTTCCTCACACATGTATTATTATTTATGTTTTTCATGCGTTGAGGTGGGTTGTTGTTTACAATGTTTAGCCTTTTATTTCGATCCATCACACCATATGTGGTGGTGTTTTAGTTTTTATTTAGAACCTTAAGTCTTTGATTATTGGGGTTCTTATGGTTTGTGTTTTGACAACCACCATTATTTTGGTTTAGAATAAGTATTCACTCATTGGTTCCATGTGTTCTATGGCCAATATTAATGGTCACTTGGTCAGTTCTTAGTGTGGTTTTGAGTACTTACTCATAGGATCAGTAAGGGAAATTTTAAACATCCTCCTTAATTTCCTTGTTAATAGAGTGTATAAATAGATCACATAGCTATAATTTTTCCATGTATGGTGTGATGTAATATGAGTAGGGGATTTTTTTCCATCTTGTGATGAAATGGGAAATGGATTCATTAGGTTCTTTCTTAATATTAAATAAATCTCATATGTAAATTTGGAGAAGGCTTCTCATATCAAATATTTTGACAAAATCTGACATGAATTTTTGAAAATAATGAATAGACCCATCAAGATAGAAACAATACTAGTATAGGGATATTTATTTAAGGGTTTAATGTAATGTTATCCTACGGTATAAGATCTCTAATAGTGGTCACATATGCCTTGATATGTGCATTAGGATCTCCCTCCGCTTTAAATTTGAGAATTTTAGATATGGGATGTGGCAAAAGGACTCCTCATATATTATGATTGAGGGTTTTTTTAGATACTCAAAATAGATCTCCATAGAATTGAATTCCTTTAAAAGGCTATGGGATGGGATTGAAGAGGAGATTATTTAGATAAGAGGTGGATAAGAAACCACTAGTAGGAATAGTAGGCTAAAAAGTAGCTATCTAGTTGTGTGGACTTGGAATACATATGGTAATAAGGTAGAAGAGAGTTATACAAAGAAGTGGGAGTTGACACCAATAAAGGAGGAGTGTATGTGGGTAGCATGTTGGTTGTCATGTAACTTACAGGTAAAAATAATGGTGGTGTGATGATCATCACGTTACTAAGAGGAAGGTAATAAAATACACCTCCAACATGATTTTTAAAGGGATGTTGGTAGGATGGAGGAATGTTACATGATACAATGTTGGGAGATCAATAAGTAAGAATGAACATTGGATATTGGTTTTAGTTTTAGTTAAAAAGAGGTATATTAGATGGATATTGTGGTGGTTAGTAGGTTACCACTAGGATATGAATGGAGGAGGAATGACTTGGTTGAAAGTGTTAGAGACCATCCCTTGATTTAGATAGGTATGAATTCTCTGTAAATATCAAATGTGACCCACCAAGGTTAATATGAGTTAATTAAATGAAGAATAATTTTTGATATATTTTAGGACCTCCTTTGTGTAAGATTCAAGAGGGAAATATTGATAACTCTTAATGGATTAGTTTGATTTAGAAGACTCAAGAGGAGTCAATGTATGTCATTTGAGTGTCATGAAGATGTTCTGATTATCGTTACAAGGATGTGTGGATGATTATAGTGTTATTATCCCATCTTATAAATAGAAGATTATCTTAATGTACTAATTAAATTTCCCTATGATTTCTGTATCTGAGATTTGAAAGATAATCAATAGTATAGTTGCGATATGAGGGAAGATCCTTCATCCATTGGTGAAATTCATATTATTACATTATTTATAATTAATGGTGGTTTTAGATGGATCCCAAAATTCTTGAATAACTACCATAGACCTAATTTGTGAAATTGAGGATGAAGGTTCAAAATTGACTCTCTACATTTTGAGTGGAAATTTTTTTCCCAATTAAATAAGGATTCCTCACTAGGGATTTGGTAGTTCCTCTTATATTTATTTATGTCAAATATATCTTAATTTATAATTAGAAGGATGTGTGGATGTGTAGATGATTATAGTTTTGTTAGCCCATCTTATAGATAGAAGATTATCTCTTAATTTATAATTAGAAGGATATGTGGATGATAGATATGTTTTGGTTATCGTTAGAAGGATGTGTGGATGATTATAGTTTTATTAGCCCATATTATCAATATAAGATTATCTCAATGTACTAATTAAATTTCCCTATGATTTTTGTATCTAGGATTTGAAAGATATTAAATAGTATAGTTGTGATATGATGGAAGATCCTTCATCCATTGGTGAAATTCATATTATTACAGTATTTGTAATTAATGGTGGTTTTATATGGATCCCAAACTTCTTGAATCACTACCATAGACCTAATTTGTGAAATTGAGGACGAAGGTTCAAAATCAACTCTCTACATTTTGAGTGGAGTTTTCTTCCCAATTAAATACGGATTCCTCACTAGGGATTTGGTGGTTCCTCTTATATTTCTTTATGTCAAATATCTATTAATTTATAATCCAAACATATTCAAGGGGTATAAGAATACCCATTAAATAAATGTAAAAAGAGGAGATAAGGTGGAAGAAACAAAGAAAAATGGATAATGAAAAAGGATAATCATTTCTTGTTGTGTTCACCAAATTATAGACACATGAAAAGTGACATGTTAACCTTCGTGTACTCACATTTTTGAGTTTTAGTCGAGATAATTGATGAAAAGATGAGAATATGGTAAGTTTATGGGTTTGGTTGATTAGGTTGAGGTCCAAGGAAAGGGTTTTGCACTATAAATGGGAAAGAGTGCTCATGGAAATACCATAAGAGATCTCCCACATCATGTTATTCATTAAGCGATGGAAATTGGGATGATACAAAATCCCAAGAACCCTTATTGTGAGTTAGGAAAATATACCAAATCTATTAGTCAATAGTATGTATTGGGAATCATGTGTAATTAGGTTGGATAACCCTAGGTAATTGGTTGACTCTATCAGGTTGGATATGTCTAGTCAATTTCATATTCAAAATGATTGAAAATATAATGAGGCTAGTCTCAATTAGGGATAAAAGGAAGAGTAAATCTATAGATTTAGAGATCATTAAATTGATGAGCTTAGATGTGAATATGTTTAATTATTAGTTGTATGTAGATAAAGTCTTTCTATTAAGATCATTAATTTTTCTAAGAATAAGGTGTGGGATAGGAGTAGAATATAAAATTTCAATTTTAAGCTCAATGTTAATATCTCTTTGGATGTTTTTAGCATACACATGAGATCTAACATTAGGAAATGTGATTTCTTTATGAAGGTATGGTTTTTATGGAAGCATAATCAAATGGGAAAAATGGTTTTGTTTTGAATGTTTAAAGCATATGTCTTACCTTAAGTATGATTTGGAAAAGTGTAATTTCTATTTTGAATATTTGGAAACAAGGTTTAGGTTTGTACATGTCTTGAAAAGGCTTTGTTTGATTTTATTTTTGACGTTTTTAGTAGTGTTTTGAAAAGAAAAGTGAAGTAAACTACTTAATAAAAATAAAGTGTTTTCAATAATGAAATTAATATCTAAGATTAAAGTAAATAAATATTAATTGATTTTTGTTCTTCTCAATACTTTTATTAATGAAAATTTGAAAACTCAATTCTAGATGAATGGTGTAAGTGTTGATTTTAATTTTTCTTAATATATTTTCAAGGATTTATATATATGAATGGAGTGAAATGTTATTTTTATTTTATTTTAAAATGAAAATAAGTGAAATATTCCATGAAATTTAGGTTTTTAACATGCAAATGAAGAAATTGAAATATAAAATTAAGGTTTAATCTATGTTATGCAATTTCTAGTTTTTCTTGAGATCTAGATAAGTGTGCAAGCTAAAATGTAAAATTTTGAGATTTTTTATATTTTTAAAAATATATAATAATCATATGAAGGAATAAATTAAGGTATTTAATTCTATTTTTTTTATTTATGAGTTTCTTTGACATGCAAAATAAAAAAATATAGACCTAGTATGCAAGTATTGGTTTTTATATATTTAGGTGTGTAGGTGCTTATTTAGTGAATATGTGTTAAAATAAAATAAAAAATATCTAATGAATTTGTGTGTTTTTACATAATGATAAATTTGACTTAATCTATTATAGGTTGAATGTAAAACTACGTTCTTTGAAGTTTTGATATATGTAACTATGAACTAAAGAAATCAAAACTATATTTTTTGGTGCAAAAGAAGAGAAATGAATATTATTTATTTTATTTTATTTTATTTTAGTATTTTTTGAATATGAATCTATATAATGAATAAAACAATTAATCTAATCTATTATAATAAAAAAATGAAATTGAAAGCAAATTCTCAAACTTAATCATTAGTGAGATCAAACGAAGGTGAAGATGTAATTGTTTTGTGTATATGATCCTTAGGTAGCTAGCTATTTTTTTATATTAATATTCACCTTAAAAAACCTAAAATAATAGGATGACAAAGAATAGAAGTAAAATACAGACCATTATGAAAAATAAAGAAAGTGGACTTTAGTTGGACTAATTCATGAACAACAAAGAACTAGTTAACAATTCAGTGAATTCCCCTCTCTAAAATTTCTTAGAGTGACACAAAAATGATAGTAGATTAAAGTTAAACTTATCAAAAATAAATTTAGATAGACTAAATCTTTTTGAAATTTTAAATCTTAAATCTATGTCAACTTTTTGGATATGAAAATCCTAGAAAAAGTGAGATACTTGTAAGGGAAGAAAGGATGTTGTATGTGAAATTTAACTGAAACTTAACTAAGAGATTGGTAAAGTTAACTTGATAAGGATTGATAAAAAAATAATATTAGTCATGAGCTAGGCAATCTTGAAATCAAAAACCAAGTAAAATAAGCAAAAAATACTATTGAAAGCATTCAAAATGTGTGAAAACTAAAGTCTCAGACACTAATTTAAAAAATGATCAAAGCATGATAGAACTAATGGTGTATTAAAGTGTAAAAACTAGATCCACCATCATGGTTCATGAAACTGATACTTTGGTTTATGAAACCATCATGGCAAAATAATGAACATTTGTGGCATTTTCTTTTCTGCCATGATAGTTTATGGAACTATCGTGGTTGTTTCAACATTATGTGATTTTTTTGAAAATATGAAGTAAATAAAATTAATAAAGTAAAATATAAAAAATGTAAAAATCAAGAAAGAAAGAAAGAAAGAAAGAAAGAAAGAAAGAAAGAACTTTTCCAAATCATATTTAGGTGGATATCATTTCATTATCATTGGTTTTTTTTTGAAATGTTTCACTATGCAAAATTTGGGTGCATATAAAGACCCAAGGGATATTATTAGTTACACATTCATTTATTTATTTGAAACTCATCATCTTATATATATTTTGTGCATTCATTAATTTTTCCCCTGCAACACCCTTTCAACAAAATCACCTATGTTATATTGTGAATATTTATTTCTTTTTCCATAAGATGTTGACACATAATTATAATAATATATACCTAGAGATTTTAAAATGTCAAGGAAGCCTCCCACACAATATTTATTACACTATATTTCTTGATTAGAATAATTTGTAAACACATATTAATAATTCCTCATGATATAATTCGACTAATTGTAAACTAAAGAATAGAAAATAATTCCATTAAAGAAAATGTTTTTGTTTAAATTGAGTTGGCATTATTGGATACAATGATATAAGATCAACTAAACACTACCACAACATCCTTAGATTCAATGTTATGTAATGAAATGAGACTAAAAAAATGTTTTTTTGTGATAAAACACAACCAATTCTTTAATAACACATCAAATGAGTCTCTACATCCCTACATACACATTAAAATCAACTATAAAGTTATTAATGATGGCTAACATATCATAATAAATGTCTATAGAATAGAGCTATTACCTTGTAACTCAAATTTACACCATGCTAAAATGTACTTGTAACATTGGTTTAACTTATTGATCACTGATCCTTTTGTATTTTTTGTCTAGTCACTGATAGGCCAACACATTCCTATTGTCAACCCTTTCAACATTGTAGCACAAGTCAATAGACTTGTGCCACATGTTTGAAGTAGGGAAACACAATCATATTCATACTCCAAATTCATTTGGATATTGTTGATCAAGCACAAAATAGAGGGATTATTCTGGTAGGTGAACAACTCTCAACATAATGAATACCTTCCTATAATTATTATAAATAAAATAATTATAAGTAGAATCAGAACATAGGGAGATATAACTAGTAGTTTCCCCAAAGGTACAAGGTTATGCCACAAGGATACAATTTTTTTTTGTAAGGTATGGTTTTATAAGTGAAAGAGTATAAATCGGAAAGAGTAATGAAAATGAAACCAATGATCTCTAGAATCATTTCACATTTTTTTTCACGAAGCATTGAGTAATAATAATTTGATATTTCTAGTGGAAGTGATGGTAGGAAAGGAGGTAGTGTGTTTATTTCATACAATGTCACAATGATTTGTGCATGGATGAGACATCATGCTTCATATGAATTTGATCAATAAATAAGTGGCAGACAAGGGCAAGACCATATAATACATGAAAATGGTGAAAGAATTCAAGGTGAGATAAAAGTGCCATATACAAATATCTATGGATATAATTTTTTCTTATCTTTTTTTCATTATCTCTCTCAGTAACACCAATAACAATGATTGTATTCATGACATTAGTGAACATTTATTTTTATTTGGTTAATGGAGGAGAGGTAAAACTACCACTAGAAGTACAAGCATTACCAATTTGAAGTTGTATGGTGGAACTAGGTTCAAATCCCTTCCAAGTTTTACATATTCTCTCCCAACACTATGGTGATACATACATACATACATATGCACACGTACACACACACACACACACACACATTCAATTTTATATTTAAAAAATTATAATATGAATTTAATGATACAACATATAACATATTATATTTAGTATAACATATTATATTACAAACAATACTTATATTATTTTATTAAGAAATTATATATAAATACCATTATATATTTTATTAAATAATATCAAATTATATATTTATTAAAATATTTATTATTAATACATGTAGTAATGGTTTATAGTATTATTTATACTATATGTATTATTCATATTGATTTAAATGAGCTAGAAATAACAAAAAAATGATACTTATATGTTATTTGATCAAGGATAAAAACATTATTTTATCTTTTATTAAGCGTTATTACACCCCATGATAAGTATATATCATCAAACAAGAGATAATTTTGCTGTGGAGAACAAAGACTACACATTAATATCTAGATGTTAAACTAATAATTCCCTTGCCAACATATTGAAAACATTGATAACTATAGTTGGACTGCTAAATGTGTCCCATAGTAAGTTGTACAAGTCACTAGAATATGGAACACATGTATGTCTAATGAGCCATAAAGATATAAATGAATAAAATTCCTACAAGAGACAAAAGGGTTTTCCAAACTCTCAAGACTAAACTGAGGAAAGATAATCACCTAGGTTTTTATCTTTAACAACACAAGAAAATGAAATGTAACAACCCCACTGGGTTTGACTTATAAAATTATTTTAATTTTTTGTAATTTAATCAACATACTCTTTTATTAAACTTCACCACAAGAATCCAATTATTGATCTAGATATAACACTCTAAGTATGTTAACTATAAATAAGCACGTGACATATAACAGTCATTGATCACTATCAACATATGAAACATATCATAACCAATATGGAAAGTAATTAAAAATGTCGCCCAAAATTGGTAAAATGATACATCCACTACTACCCAAGTTAAAATAAGTAAATAACTACATCTCATCAAAGATAATGTCTCAATAATAATAAATGCAATACAATGTATAAGATACAAAGCTCCATGGAGCATAAGTTCTTGAACTCCAGTATCTCCAACAATCTCAAGTGTTGTCTCCAAATAATTATTGTTATGAGGAGGGAGAGAATCATCTGAGCACTTTTCCACACCAACCATAGACCATCACACATCAGTTAATGGCCCTCCATTTATAGATGAGTAGATACTGACAGAGCAAAAATCTAGAGAGACAAGTTAGTACCCATGTGTTGTATGATTAATTAAAATAAACATGTGATGTATCTTAAAGAAACCCATTATAACAAGATATTGCACAAACATGTAAACCATACATATGAAATGACAATATCTCACTAACATTAACTATCCTAGGTTTTCAAATATTTATTGATCTATAGGATTAGTCAAATTCATACACACCACTTGATTGGATTAACTTCATCTGGCATTGTGATGTTAGTAAGCTAGTGAAGTTTATCTTACTACTTACTCAATTTAAGCAATACGAGATTTGGTTAACATAAATATAACCAATAGATTCATAAAGATTTTTTCTTACTAACAATGACAAAACATGCTAAGCATATAAATAATCAAATGTATACATTTAGTCCATTAAACATATGAATAAATCTTTACAATATCATTTATTACATAATTATTTAATAAACAAGTGCAAGTTATACTGGCTGAGTATAATAAATATTAGACTGTATATTCTAATTTTTGTAAGTAGACACAATACAATACTTTATACTAGCTATCATAAAACATTCTAAACATAGCAATAACCAGAATACATACATTTAGTCTGTCAAATGTATAAATGCATCTAGACATAACAAGTACAGTTTGTATCACTTATAACATAAATTTAGACTATAGTTTTCAAACATAACACACTCTATGACATCCCATAATATCATATTTCATTATTCATTAGAAAAATTACATAATTATGAGTAACAAGTCTTATAATTTCAAAAATCAAATGTCCCACAATCTTAAGTAATAGGCAAGAAAGTATAGTTTATACCGACTGGGTATATCCTATGTTTAAACTAGATACTAGCAATTAGAAGAAACATAACTTATAGGCACACATCATGATGCACTGATATATGATATATATGTCTAAAAACTTATACATTTAATCTACTCACAATATGTACTACTCACCAATTATCATTATTGTATAATTATATATCAATAGTCAATCAGAATATCAGATAACATATAACCAAGTTATACCTCATATGAACATAACTCAAATAATTTATTATGTTTCTAAGAGACTGTATCCATATGGTTAGAGTTTTGTATCCCTTAGACCCATATTAGTTATATTAATCAAATAATTAACTATAGATATAGGCATATGAGCTAATATACCCATTCATGATATATGCTTATATACATACTTAATTCCATATGAAGATATACTTAATATATATAAACCATTGCACATGTTAATTGCATTCTTACTAGTACCCATCAATATATAAATACTGTAAATGTCAATAGTCATCTAAAATGCTAGGCAATGACTTCATGTTCTTTCAACAACTGTTATAACTTTCCATTCACAAGACATGTTGATGATATTTTGTAAGATAAGGGGTTCAACAATCTAATTCTCCTTCATATTTGTTATTATATTTTAGGGAGTTGTGTACATATTTATTTGGTGTCTTACTCTTCTAGCATCCATGATTTAGTTTATAACAAATAATATAACTATGGACACATATCAGTATATACCAACACATAATATATGTGCATATACATCTGTATAATTTAATCTACCCATAGTATGTATTATACACATGTCCTAAAATAATAAATAAATGTTGTATAAAACTCCTAGAGTCATTTATAATTTAGAATTTTATGAGGTTTTCAATAGTCATTTGATTGAATAGATTAACTATCAATTATGAGACATCACTTCTAGAATATTAATAAATAATTTGTCATAGTCAATAGGTTATTTGTTTTCCCTATCAAATCGTTGTCTAGCTATCATTTATAAAAACTTGTGGTTTTATTATAAATAAATAGTATATTATCCTATATCTATTTACAAGATCATTTTTTTTTATCCTTTTAAATAAATTCTAATCATGTATACATATGTTGATATTAACATTCCTTTCATATAGGCACTCATAGGTCCATCATAGTATGTATCGCCATACATTTGGACATTTATAATAAAAGTAATTTCAATTGATTATTATTGATTAAGTATAGATAACACATAATATTATTGACTAAACTACTGTAAGTTGTTGTATGTATCATCATATATCCATATAATTCATTATAGACATTTCCATATATTCGGTTAATAGTCAATTTAAAATAATAAATCAGGTAATGATTTTGATGCATGTTATTAATGCATAATATCAACTTTCATATCTAGCTTAATACATATAAAATCAATCCAATTTATATCTATAGTTATATAGTTAGTTTTCCTTATAATGTTGAATTATTGTATGTTGGAGGATTATATACTAGGCCACTTAATTGGTTGCATCATATATTTTAAATTATTGTAAAATTTACTGGTAAGGAATGGTCATAGTATGTTGTAGTGTATCCCCTTCAAAACATTAGCAATCAAATTTTCCATTATATAAGAGTGATTTATCAAGGAAAAATATACAATTATATATCATAATTACAATGACCTATATTTCATTATCATTATATCACTGATTTTCCCTAAGTAGCAGTTCCATCCCTATCTTAAATTTCCATGTATATTTGTTTTAACATAGAAAACTAGATTGATATAATTAGATAATTACAAATTTTCTATGAATAAATAATTCAGATCTATATAACCTTCAACATTAAATCAACTTCTTTTTATAAATATGAAGCTTTTGATCAGAGCCACAACCGATAAGTTTTTTTATTCAAAACTTTAACTAGTTCTGGAGCACAACCGACGGTCTAGTCCTCACAAATACACTAAAAAAATAGATAAAACACCCAAAGATAAAAAGAGGGCATCCAAGAAGATAATTAAACAAGTAAAAAAATGATATTAACCACACATAGAGACCAAATTTGACAAAGACAATGACCAAAAAATGAGAGACATGAACATAAGGAAGGATCAAGAGAAAAGATAAAGCAAGGACTCAAAAAAAAAACCACTGAGATCAACCCTTAGTAGCCAATAAATGTCTGATTCTATTGGAAATAAAAGAATATAAAGTCCATTGTGAGCCACCATAGATGGAATTTTAGGCCTTAAGTTGCAGCCTTTCTACCTCCATTTTCCTACCCCTTTTACCTTTCATACCACAATCAGGAAACTTTAAAACACTAGGATTCTTATAAATGGAAAGAACCTATCTACTAGAAATCTCACTTTCTTAATCTTCCTCCTCCTCTATCCCTTTTTCAACACCCTCTTCAACAATATCAATTGTCTTTTGATGAGAAGAGTCCTCTATAGGATGGGGATTGAACTCTTTCTCAGTCCCAGATTCTGGCACAACTCTTTCCCACATAGGAGAAGAGGGTTATCCTACTTTCAAAGTGGGTTGCACTATTGCTGGATCCAAAATATCCCCTTTTTATGACTTGATCTCTTCATGATTAAAAATTGAAGCCATTGGGGGCTCACAAGAAAGATGTATCTTGTGAAAAAAATCCTGATTTGGGTAACCAATCTTTCTAACCTATTTATGCAAGAATAATGAGTGAGAGTCTTGAAAGACATTTTTTGGGGCATGAAGCAAACTTGTGATCCGAGTGATTGCATTTGAAGCATCTATAAGAAAGGCCTTCAAATTTTAAAAATTGTATCCACACCCCATAGGAAGAAGAGATCTGAATAGAGTGGTGCATAAGTTTAGTTAAATCCACTAACAAACACACCTGACATAGTTCATATTAGACCCAAAGGATTCATCAATTTTTACAAAGGTTCCTAGGTTGTTGACCATTTTCTTAAAAATATGAACATCTTTCAAAGCCAAAGGAAGGTTGTATAATCTAACCCAAATGGGAGCTTAAGAAATCACCATCGTGGTTGGGTCAAAAAAGGGAGACCAAGGATAGAGAAACACACCCTGCTTTCAAAAAAACCATGGGCCATTTTTCCAAATCAAGTCCCTATCTTCATAATTATGAAACAAGAGAACAAAGAAACCATTTGCCAAGATATAAAGAGGGAGATGAAAGAGAGGTTCATATTTTCTAAGACCACTCTAAAATTAAGATCTAAGAGGGTCATTTTCCCATACACTTGCGAATAAAAGCTCTATATCCTCTTTCTACTTCAAGCACAGAGAGTTTAGCATCTGAGATTTCAAAGAGAGGATGATATTTTCAAAAAATTAAGGGGATATCACCCAAAAAATCCATATTAAGGGATTATTTTTGAGATGAGTTTGATTTAGAATTTACCTCCTTGGTAGTCTCTAAAACCTCTTTTAGAGGCTTTCCCATCTGAAGCAAGCTCTTAGACATCAACATAAGAATAGAGGCATGATGCTTTCTAAGAATGGAATCTTTATAGAAGTCATTACATTAATGGAATGGGTTTGAGAAATTGTTTTAGTTAGGGTACATAGCATCCTTTGGAGAGACCCCAACTGAGCCATCCACTTGCTTTGATGGAGAGTGAGAAACCTCATACACACCATTTCCATTTGCTAGCCTATCCATCTGCAAAACATCTTTAAAGGATAGGTTTTCTTAAACAAATTTAGATGCAAAAAAACTAGAGAAGTTTTTAACACCTTTTGCTTTCCTCCCTCTACCCATATCTAGACTAACCCCACACTAATGCTCAATAAAAACCCTCTTAGCACTAGCATCCTTCTATCAATGTCCTTGAAAGGGGGATAAACCCTAGTTTGCCTCCTTACCTAGCCTTACTTTCATAAGACTATCATTGTCATGGGGGTTGGAAACCCTTGAGACACAACCTATGTGAGGATAGCATCATCCCTAGCTGGAACTACCTTACTGCATCATCCTTATTAGACCTAGATACCCCCAATGACTAAAAGACACCTTGGACTACTAACCTCAAAACACCCTTTACTCTAGCTACTAGAATGGCCCCTCTGCCTCTCATCATCGCTTCTTTAGACTACATGTTAGCACTGGATCTAACCCCTATCGCTAACTTTTACTCACCTCCCTTATCACCATCACCTTTACCATCTTTGCCATCATTTTCCTCCCTCACCATCACCTTCATCTTCATCATCATCTAATGTCCAATGTTTGTGTACGTAAATTTTTATAACTGGAATGCCTGAACCAGTGGTGAATAGTATCCCTAGCCATATACTTTGGAATGCTTATCATATTGAACACATATTTCAATCTATTTGTCAACCCTTGTTGCATTAAGCATCAAGTTGATTATCTCATTGCATGTCAATACTTTTCATGAAGGTGTGTATACCTTACCCCTTGCAGGATTAGAACCTATGACCTCTCTTTTGGGAGCATATATTCTTCACCATTGTGTGTGTGTGTGTGTGTGTGTGTGTGTGTGTGTGTGTTCATATATATAAACCTTTGTACATGTTAACTGAATTCTTACTAGTATCCCTCAATATATAAATAATATAAACATCAATAGTCATCTAAAATTCCAAGCAATGACTTCATATTATTTTGAACAACAATTATAAATTTCCATTCACAAGACATTGATGATATTTTTTAAGATAAGGGGTTCAACAATGTAATACTCCTTCACATTTTTTGTTATGTTTTAGGGAGTTGTGTACATATTTATTTGGTGTCCTACTCTTCTAGATTCCATGATTTAGTTTATAACAAATATTATAATTATGGACACATATCACTATATACCAACACCTACTATAAGTGTACATACATTTGTACAAATTAATCTACCCATAGTATGTACTATACACATGTCCTCAAATAATAAATAAATATTGTATAAAATTCCTAGAGTCATTTATAACTTGTAATTAAGGATTTTATGAGGTTTTCAATAGTCATTTGATTGAATATATTGACTACCAATTATAAGACATATCACTTCTAGAATATTAATAAACACTTTTTCATAGTCAATAGGTTATTTATTTTCCCTATCAAATCATCGTATAACTATAATTTATAAACACTCGTAGTTTCTTATAACCAAATAAAATATTCTTCTATATATATTTACAAGATCATTTTTTTTATCCTTTTAAATAAATTCTAATCATGTATACATATGTTGATATTAACATTCCTTTCATATAGGCACTCGGAGGTCCAACATAATATGTTTCACTATACATTTGGACATTTATAATCAAAGTAATTTGAATTGATTATTATTGATTAAGTACAGCTAACACATAATATTATTGACTAAACTATTGTAAGTTGTTGTATGTATCATCACATATCCATATAAATCATTATAAACATTGCCATATATTTGGTTAATAGTCAATTTAAAATAATAAATCAAGTAACAGTTTTGATGCATGTTATTAATGCATAATATGAACTTATATATCTAGTTTAATGCAAATAAAATCAATCCAATTTATATCTATAGTTATACATTTAGTTTTCCTTATAATGTTGTATTATTTTATGTTGAGGATTATATACCAGGCCATTTGATTTGCTGCAACATATATTTTAAATTGTCGTTAAAGTTGTTGGTAAGGAATGGTCATACTATGTCATAGTGTATCCTCTTAAAAACATTAGTAATCTGATTTTCCATTATATAAGGGTGATTTAGTGAGAAAAAATTATATATCATAATTACAATGACTTATATTTCATTATAATTATATTGCTAATCTTCCTTACGTAGCAATTACACCCTTATCTTAAATTTTCGTGTATATTTTTTTAACCTATAAAACCAAATTGATATAATTAGATAATTACACATTTTCTATGAATAAATAATTTAGATCACTATAACCTTCATCATTAAATCAACTTTAAATTGTTATTTCCTTCCAATATAAATTTAGTTCATAGTATACTAAGTTGATATCTATATATCTTTATAGCAAATCACTTGTTATATACACTCATCGCTATGTATTCTATACCATTTGCCCATATATATCATTGTAATATTACTTCATATTGGTCAATGTGTATTATGTTATTACATTTGAGCTTTAATGACTTAATGTACCATGCAATATTTAATGTAGACAATTAAAATGCTATTCTATAGCCTCGCTAGATAGGCTCATGGGATATCTTCAAATTACCCAACAATTCACTAATCAGGTCAGAGCAGATGTTTTTAATATCATGTAACCCTATTGAATCAGATTAATAAGTTGCCTAATACCATGTCATTTATATTTCCTAATAATAAGTAGATGTTATTATGGTTATAGTAGCTAATATCGTAGGTTAGAGTAGTTTGCTAAGTTTACTTAGGTAAATAGATTGATGTGAATACATGAGTCACCTGATATACATATATCTTTGTTTTAAACTATAGAATAATACTACATAAATCACTGCATTAAACTGAATATTAAGCACATATATATCTATTTGTCTAGTTAAATATATATATGACTCCATATATATTTAACTAGATAAATAGATATATATGTGCTTAATATTCAGTTTAATGCAATGATTTATGTAGTATTATTCTATAGTTTAAAACAATGATTCAAATATATATATATATATATATATATATATATATATATATATATATATATGAGATATTTATGTATTTTTTAATACAGTTCATAAATAAACATATATATAGTCAACATATATGTAATTATAAATTCACACACACACACACACACACACACACACACACACACACACACACACACACACACACACATTTATATAATAAATATACATAATTTAAATACATTACCTACCTGTTAATGTTCTTCTTGGGTAAAGTACCCTCTATGCTCTCCTTCCATGCTCCCTTCCATACTCTCCTTCTATATTGATTTTTGTGCTCTCATATGGTGCACCTCTTTTATCTTCACCTCCATATATTATTTCCATTCTAATCTGATGAAAAATGGTGTAGCTTTCCTTTCCTTTTAGATTCCCCCCTTTATTAATATCTTTCTTTTTGTTTTTCCTAAATTTAAACCTTTATATTTTCTCTTTATTTTAAGAATTTTATTTTTTTCTATTTTTCCTCCTAAATTTCAATTATCATATTTTATTCATTTTATCACTAATTACTATAATCAATATATTCTCTAATTAAATTAGCACTTCAAATTCCATAATGACTTAGTCAATAAATCCAAATTTATTCTAAGTACACAAATCATAAAACATTAAAGTCACACACACAACTTATGCAAGATGAAATCCAAATAACCATTTAATCTATGCTATCAACTATGTGTAACAATTATCTAATGTAAATGGCATCAAAACACACTATGCTCATTATTCCACTAAGCATCTAACATGAATTACTTATGTGGTGTATGTAGGGTTCTAACCAATTTTTTTGTCATCCTCTGATATATCCATCTATGCATCCTCTCTAATAATGCTCTCCCTCTGCCATGCTCCGAGAGATAAGTTCTCCTATGTCAACCTCACAACAAATAGGTAGTTAAACCATAATATCATGATATACATACATCATAAGATAATGCTAAAATAATACACTAACATGATCATAGTGTAAATAATATACATTATAACTAACTCATAGCAAAGAAATCATGAAATCTAAGAAACATACAACTTCCCCATACAAACATATGACTTAAAACTTTGCTAATAGTAATCGAATAAAATTATCAATTATAAAAAATCCATGGATAATCATGTAGGTTTACTTAGCGAGGAATCGAGATGTAACATCCTTCCCCCTAAAGATAGTCATTATCTCAGATGACACTTTTTCCACATAAGTTATGCATTAAAAATAATATTCAGTAGAGAAATAATATAGTATAAAGTATTGATTCAAGAAAATAAATGTAAAAATAATCTATATAACTCATCATAGTCCTCACAAGTAGCACTATCCTCAAAGTATTGGTCCCACAATACCTTATATTATGACATCTCTCTATTATGCAAATAAGGTTTGTGAGTGTTAATTACTTTGATTGGTTTTAAAATGACCATCTTGGTGTCTAAAACTAGCAAGACAAACCTATACACTATAGGATTGACCACTTCTAATACCTCAAAGAGCCCTGCATATCTCCGTAAAAGTTTCACTAACTTCTCAAATTTAGACTTCAACCAAAATCACATGAAATCATCATAAAATCAACAACAAATAACCAGGGAGAGTTCCACAAAGCTTCCTGATCCCTCTGCACATCTCTCTATCCTTGAGAGTGTTTTTTCTCATTATAAATACAAGTTTTTAGAGAATTTGGCAAGAATGATGCATATAAATTAATACCATTGCTACTTTGTGTAACTCCTAATAAGTATAACATGTCTATATTATCGCTACTCCACGTAGCTCCTGACAAGTATGATGATGAATAGGAACTAGAAATACTACATTTTAAATATATATAAAATTAAGGAATAAACATTCCACAGTATACATACGTATGGCCATACGATTGAATTTGATAAGTTGTCTACTAAATCTTGGATTCTACAAGCTTCCCTTGTCAAATCCAAACTTGGTAACTATCAAGTCAATGTGAGACTAAATAGGATCCACTCCTATTTCTTAGTACTCATGTTCCTAATTCACCACTCATCCCTTAGGTCTCCATGACCTGATGATCCCCAAAATGTGCTCAAGGTTCAAAGAATGACAAATCTATATTAACAGATCATAGAAAGTAATTATATATGCTAAATAATTCTAACCAACATACATTACAAGATAAAGCATTCAATCATTTCATAATTATATTATGTTTTCACTAGTTAAACATAATTAGTATCATATTTCACAACTTAACCTATAATGTTAAAACTATCATAACATGCAAAGGCCAAGGATCACACCATCCTTAAAAAATTATAAAAGGAACAAGTGAGATAATGCCTCCCTACTTGCTCTATTAGTTACATAACAAGTTATAAGTTTATCTCAAACCTTAGACTAATAAGATGTTCCCTACATCCTATTTCATACTCACTCTAGGCAAAATGTACATAAATGTCTCATCAAATCAACATGTTTTAAGCAAGATGAGAATAATGTCAATCTAATCAAGGGTAAATAATAACATATAAATTATAATCTTATAATTCTTAATCTAAAATCAATATAAATTCAAGGTTCACCACTCTACTTGGTCAAAGTTCACAATATTAGATAAAGTAGCACTAGAAAGTATGACTCTAAAAATACACAAGTGGAAAGTAGTAAACTAACATCTTAGAAAAAAACTCTTAAATATCCTCACATGGTAACATCGCAAACTAAGTTTCCAAAATCACTACATAGTTACCAAACTTATAAGAGTAGTATCACAACCTGATTCCACAACTGGAAGGGAAAATACTAACCACAGATACATCAATTCATTCCATTTTTATGACTCATCTATCAACAAGAAGTAGAATATACTATTCCATGAACTCCAAAGAATATTTTCAAAATAACATTTTAGAAACAAGTTTCCAATTAAGGTAACACTTACTCAATATCATGAAAATATAAATCCACTTAGTGGTTTATAATGATGTCAAAGGAGAGTCAGAGAGTAGAGTGAGAGAGTAAAAAATCACTGCCATGCTATCTATGTGAGATGACACCTCTTCCCAATCCACATAAACATATCACATGTCAATACATAAGCAAACTCCTAACACATTGGAATCCTCAACAAAGATAATTACAAGAAAAATTCCCACCGCACTAGGTGGTACCAATCCATAAATGGTATTTTAGGTTTCCCTCTCCTACAAAAGACATAAAACTCTATCTAGAATGCACATATCCTCAAGTGAGAATCATCTCATGCTCTTTGAAAACTCACAATACTAAACACAAATGGTGGAGGTAACTTGATTACCATGTAGGGAGATAATCATTCTCAAGGTGTTCGATTTAAGTGATCAAAGTATTATAGGAATATCTTGTTCATGATGTACAAACTGTTGACCATTTTAGTCTTGTAGGCCAAAATTCAGTCTCCTTCTTTCCCTTTTATTCTGAGCCATCAATCTTGAATGTATCCACCTTAATGCAAATGCTCCATTTCCATTTGAAATAAATCATGTTCTTGTAAAGAGTTGAGAGATCTAAGGCCTACAAGTTTTCGGTTCAATATGGATCTTATTTCACATTGAGAAGTTGCCTTGGACAAGTATTTTGGCAAAAGAATGGACCAGTCCAAAGAATGCAAGTCCTTTATAAAGCTTTGAAAGTTAGGTGCCCTCACGGAAGGCAGGCAGGTTGCAAATTGGACCATTCAGTAGGCTCTAAAGGGCAACTTTGGACCCAAAGTGCCATTGTGGAGGGAAGTGAGCACATTCAGGAAAGAGAAAAAGGCAAAGGATTCCTTCAAATTTTCTATCTGAAGGAAATCTAAAGAAAAAGACAAGGGTGAATTCCTTCAGACAAAGTTCCTGAAGGAATTCCTTTAGACATGTTGTTTGAAGAAACCAAGGCAAATTCCTTCGGGCAAAATGCTCGAAGGAATTCCTTCAGACTTTTGTTCGAAGGAATTTATCAAAAGAAAAGACCGAAAGAAAGGGCTGAGACATGAAGGCAAGTTTTCCTTTGGGAAAAATGTTTGAAGGAATTCCTTCAGACATTTTATTTGAAGGAATTGAGAAGCCAAAGGAGCCCGAAGGGCAAGTGCCCTTACAGGGGACTCTCAGTGACCAAAAAGGGATCTTTTCCAATTTTTTGAAGGGATACCTTCCCTTCGAGAAGGTTCATTCCATAAAAGCTGAAGGAATTACCAAAGATAATGACAGGCCCAAGAATGTCAACTTTAGCATGGTGAACTAGCCATTGGAGGTTCAAACGTCTGATGACATCCTTGCATATGTCAAATTTAGGATAATGAAATAGTTGTTGGCTTTGAAATGGTGATGGGTCTATGGACGTCAATCTTATGGTGATAAGATAGCTGTTGATTTTCAAATGTTTAAGGATGGGCCCATGCATGGAAATGAGTTAACAGTTCAAGGGAGCCCAAAAGAGCTCATAAGCGGAGACCTAAGGATAAACGTAGTGACCCACAAAGAAAGGAGCCTAAGGGCCAAAGAGCTAGGAAAATATAAAGGCCAAGCATAGAAATGAATAGAACAGCCTAGGTGGCATAAAAAGTGACGGCATAGGAAGTTATTGTAGAAGATGAAATAGTCTCCACCAAGTGACCACCAAGGGGACTGCGAGCATTCAATAGAGTGGTCTTTTTTTCCTCATTTTACATTGATGAGCATATAGTCATGTGAACTTCATTGAGAAGCAGCCTTGTCATTCAAATAGAAAAAGTGACCCATGCTTTTACAGTGACATTTAATATGATTTAAGCACCAAAGTCAAGACTTGCTATAGTCACAGCATGGTTCCTTCAGCGGACTTCTTTCTTCTTAGGCATCTAATGTAGTATGGGTTGCCTATTCTTGGAAAGCACTAAAACTCTTTCTCAAAAAGCTATATATTGTAACCTCTTAGTAGAGGAAGATATCTCTCATTTTGTAAGGTGAATCCCTACCAAATTTTACCTTTGAATCAATAAGAATGTGTTTTAACTCTATCTAACTAGTTATAATTTTGAGTATGTCTATGTATCAACTCTGTGTTTAGTCATTTTATCTTGATTCTTTCATGGATTAGCACCAACATACCTAGTGTAGCCAAGATCATTTTTCCAGGTTAAAAGGAAGTGCTTCATCTGGAGCACAAAGACAAAAGAGTAGTTATCTGACAATGTGTTTTCTATAGCACCTATGGTAAGTTCCTTTTCATTATGTCTTCATCAAGCCCCTGATAAAGCTCCCTATAGTCTAGTCTTTTTTGTCATATAAAGTGTTTGTTCACCCCCTTCTAGTCTGAAGTGTTAAAATAGCTGAGTAGATAAAAATAATATGGTGCATCACCATTTACATAATTTCTATTTTGGTTATATACTTCTCCCTTTTCACCTCCCTATTGTTAGTAGTAGTAGTGAAAGACCTCATAGATGCATCAAACGTCGCTAGCCCTTATCTAGATATTCTCCCCTAAGTTTTACCAAGCCCATAGCAAGAGGGGAGTCTACATTGTGCCGTGTGGAAGAGAGAAGTTGAGCCTTCTTTCAAGGGTGCAATCCACAGCATCAACAATTTTTAGCACGCTTGGTGGGACCAATTTTAATGTTCATAAAAGTTTCAGGTTTAGTGTTAGTCCTATTACAACAAGATTGAACCACTAATCCAACATCTAGCGAATCCATTTTCAAGAACATCAGTCTCTAGTTAGAGATCAATTTGACATCCCATGCCTAAGTTCACCACAAGATATTTTGCCAAGGGTGTCCCTTTTAAATTTGTTAAACTACCATTGAACTCAGTAAGGTGATTGAGATTTGTAAGGACTCATCCCTATATAGCAAGTCATTTTCCCAAACTTACTATAAAATATACTTATGCAAGAAGACCCTGGTAGAACCTGATTATCACCATGGCTTTACCTTTTATATCCTTTCATGGTCAGAGCCCATTAAACCTTCTACATTATGACCCAATCCTAGGGACAACCCTTAAGAGTGTTCCTCCATTTAATGGAGAGGGGCCTATCACCGCTATTGATCACATAAAACATATCACCAACCTTTGTAATATTCATAATGTCACTGAAGAGAACATAGCCATCAGGTTGTTGGCATTGTCTTTTAAGGGTAAGGTTCTGGAATGGTATGGAAATTTGCCTATGAATTTAGTTGGCACATGAAATGAATTAGGCACTCTCTTAACAAATAGATTTAGAGAGAAGAGTGACCACCTATTGCTTGATGAGTAACTAACCACCATGAAAAGAGCTCCACATGAATTCATGCAAGAATTCAATACCATGTTTCAAAATCCCTAAGACAGATTCCCTATTTTGGTGAGGCCAACCCCAAGCTATGATTTCCTCTATTAGTTGAAAGCTTTGAATAGTGGCATTGTGGTCATGATACAGTCCATGGGAGGACAAGTGCTACCAACTACCTATGAAATATCCATAGATGCTAAAAATTGCTTGGTGTAAGCAGGAATGATAGCCCCTAGACCTCATATGCCACTCTTTCCTGAATTGCCACCTCCAGTCAGACTATTGAACCTACCTTAGCTCTTTTGCCTGGCATAGAAAAGTTGACTGCTACCTCACCCAATGAACTTCATGAAGTTAAGAGCTTGTTATAAAGTGTGACCAATGAACTAGTGGCTCTCAAAAGGTAACAAGTTCAAAACTATCAACCAAATTAGGGATATCAGTAGTTTGGACAAGCAAATAGACCCCCTTTGCAGAATTATAATCAAGGATAGGGTTAGTTTGCACAAGCCAAACCATATCAAGGGTATAATCTAGGCATTCCTTCATCTTCCAAAGCTCTTATGCACGCTCAAAATAATTTGGTACAAAAACAACCTAATTGCTCACCCTTAGGGTATGGTCAAGAATAGGCTATTTATACAAATGAGACACCAAGTCAATATATAAATGCACAAGAAAATCAGGCAGCTACCCAATTCTCAATATTTGAGGTGTTATTACAACTTGGCATAGACATCATGTAGGCTCAGTCTGATTCCACTCTCATGACTCACCTAGAAGGTGAATTCTATGCAGTAAACTATGTGGGTAGTATGAACAACCAAGGTGATTATGTTGCATCCAACACTAGGTCTAAAAGGAGAGCTATGGAGGAAGCTTAGGTAGCTGCCCAAACATCTGTAGCATCTTATTCATCACATATGAACCAAAATTTTCCAAATTATAGGCCACTGGTTATGCCCTCAGCTCCTCAGCCTGCTCCTCAGGCTACAAGTGCCCCCAAAGAAAATTTAAAAGGAAGCAACCCTCAGATCAACGTGGTAGAATAGATGAAGAATATTCACATGAATATCTCTTTATGGGATTCATTAGCAATGCCAGGACAAAAGGACATAATCTAGAAGGAATTGCATGGGATAAATGAACCAGCTATCCCAACAAAAGCTAATAACATTTTGATCATAAATGGGCACCCTTCCACAATAGGCCAAGAAAATAAAGATGAAAAGGTTCCCCCTTTCTATCTATCCTTAGTCATAGGAGATTTCTTGGTACACAACTGCATTATTGATCATGGGGCAAGCACCTCAATAATGCCCAAATGCATAGTGGATAAGCTAGGACTCAAATATGAGGAGATGACTAAGGGAGTCTTATAGCTAGATGGATCACCAGCTAAGACACTAGGAGTGGTATGAGGCTTGAATCTAATGCTGCACACCTGTCTCACTTTCTCAGTTCTACATGACATCGTAGTGGTAGATTTTCCTTGCTACTTTGCTATCTTCTTGTCCAAGGATTTCACATCCAAAATAGGTGGGTACCTAGTAGAAAACTAGTCTTACATGGTTTTTAGAACCAAATATGGTACTAAGGTCAAGATTGAGTCAGAGCCAATCCATAGAGATCATCTGGAGTTGTACTCACTCAAAGTGGTGAATGTCAGCTATGTCATTATTGATGAATAAGAATTTTAAATGGACTAATCTCTGCCCTCTACCCTTTAACGAGTTGCTGACCTGCTCTTAGATGAATGGGGAAGTGACAACTTTGAACATGACCTATACAAGTTCATAGAAGAGGCAGGTCTTGGAATATATTGCATACATGAAGAGGGTACTTTTGTGAAAAATTTGATGAAGGCAAACTAAGAAAGCTTGAGCTTATGGAAACTCTTCTTTGATGGGTCAAGAAGCAAATTGGGTGTTGGTGGTGGAGTAGTGTTAATTTTGCCCAAGAGAAATACTTCTCAATTTTTAGGTTCTAATTTTCTTGCACTTGTAATGTTGTAGAATATGAGTCTCTCATTCATGGTTTGGAGTGGGCAAGGAAAAGAGGAATTAAAGAACTACAAGTTTTTGGAGATAGCGAGTTAATTATAAATTAGGTGAGAGGCCAAAATTTGACAAAGAATTAATTGCTTAAGTCTTACAAGAATAGGGTATGGGACTTAGTGGAGAGTTTCCTTGCTTTCAATGTTATTTCCATTCCAAGATAATATAATAAACAAGTGGACAGACTAGCAGCTGTTGGTGCCCAGTTTGACATCCCCAAGGAGATAGGTCGAGACAGTAGTCCACACCATTTAAAAGTGGTAATCAGACCCTCTGTGCCTGATAACATCACCAATTGGCAAGTGTTTGATAGTGATTGATCGATAACATTCTTATTACAAGAGGAGGTTGAGTTTTACTCTATAAATCAAGCCAAGCTATATTAGTAGTATGGCAGCCAAATTATTTATCTAAATAACAAAAAAATTCCCAAAGTCTTAGTCACTCTCAAGAGAATTTTCAATGAGGATGAGCAACTAAAAAATGACAAAGCTAACATCATAAACAAGAGAGAAAACTATGAAAAAGTTGAAATATTCAAGAACAGGTTGCTTGCCTTGGGAAGGTATGTACGAAGGATGAGAGACTTTCCTTCATTTTGCTATGTCAAGAGTTCATCGATGTTTTTGCTTGGGAGTATAGTGACTTGAAGGCTTTTGACCCAATCTTGGCCCAACACACCATTGAGATGGAAGAAGGCACCAAGCCTATCAAGCAAAAACAAAGGCCTATCAATCCAAAGATTGAGCCTCTCATGCAAAAGGAACTCACCAAGCTAATTGAGTCTAGGATCATATTTCCCATCAAACACTCTTCTTGGCTAGCCAATATAGTCCCTGTTAGGAAAAGGAATGGGGAGATCAGACTATGTGTGGATTTTAGAGACCTCAATAGAGTCTCATTGAAAGATCACTATCATCTCCCAAGTATAGAGTAAATCCTCTAAATGGTGATAGGCAGTGAACATTTCTCATTGAAAGATCACTATCATCTCCCAAGTATAGAGTAGATTTTAGTGCAAGGCTGTGATCAGTACAAGATAGCCTTCACTACCAAGTGGGGACGTTTGCTTACTAAAAAATGCCATTTAGACTATCCAATGTTGGAGCCACTTTTCAATGAGCCATGGACATGGCTTTCCAGGGCCTGATAAATAATATTGTATTGGTCTATCTTGATGATGTGATGGTGTTTTCTAAAGAGGCAAGACAAAATATGAAACACTTTATGCAAATATTTGAAAGGTGTAGAGAGTTTGGTATCTCTCTCAACCCAAAGAAATGTGTGTTCACTATCCATGAAGGTAAACTCCTTGGACATGTTGTTTTGAAAGGGGGTTTGACCATTGATCCAGAAAGAGTCTGTGCCATCCTAGCGTTGTCCTTGCCTAAAAATAAGAAAGGTTTGCAAAGCTTCTTCAGAAGAACAAATTTCATTAGGATATTTATCCCAAATCTTGATAAAATAGTCAAGCCACTGACCTCCATGTTGAAGAAAGATGAGAAGTTTGCATGGACAGTGCAAAGGAAGGGTAGTTTTGAAGGGATCAAGCAGGTATCACCTAGGCTCCTACCTTGATCAGTCCTAACTTCACCAAGGATTTCAACATCTACACCTTCATAAATTAAGAGGTAATCTTTGTTTTTCTTACCCAAGCAAATGATGAAAACCTTGAACAGTCACTTGCATTCTTTAGCCAAGGTCTAGAAGGTTTTGAAATCAGGTACACATACATTGAAAATTAAGTGCTTGCAGTCATAAAAAGCCTGAAGAAATTTAGACATATGCTGTCTAACAATAATGTTCATCTCCTAGTGTCACATCCCAACATCAAAGACTTACTGATTAGCTGTGATCTAAATGAAAAGAGAGAAGGATGGATCACCAAAGTAAAGGAATATGATGTGGATATCAAAACCACCAAGTTGGTAAGGGGGAAATCCCTGCATGAACACCTTGATACAGACCTTAAGCAATAAAAGGAGGATATTTTGATTCTCCATGATGAAGCTACAACATAAGAACCAATAGTCATGAAGGACTGGGCATCAGATATGACACGTTTCCTTCTCACTGGAGAGTGCCTAGAGGGTCTTGATAGGACTAAAAGGAGGTATTTCAAATTCTAATCCCTCCCTTATTTCCTAGTTAATGGGGTGCTATTTAGAAGGGATTTTTTAGGATTACTCTTGAAGTGCATAGACTCAAGTCAGGGCAATAGGATACTATCCGAGTTTCATGATGGGCCAGCTGGTGGCCACTTTTCTCCTAAGACTACAGTTGCAAGGATTATGAGAGCTAGTTGCTTTTGGCCCACTTTATGCAGAGACACCCATGCCTGGGTATGAAAGTGATAGAAGTGTTCCCTATTTGATGGAAAATAATGGCTGGCTATGATGCCTCTATAGCCTATTCAAGTAGAACATCCATTCATGCAATGGGGCCTAGACTTCCTAGGGATGATCAACCCTCCTTCTAGTACTAGCCATAAATGGGTCTTGACTACTATAGACTACTTCACAAGATAGATAGAAGCTTTTGCTCTGAAAGAAGCCAACACAGGTGTAGTCCCAGACTTTTATGAAGGCCTGGTGATAAGATTTGGAGTCCCAACTACCATCATCTTAGATAATGCATTAGCTTTCTTGGGAACTAAAACAAGCGAGTGGGCATTAGGATACGTCATCTACTTTAGCACTTATTCTAGCTAATACCCATAAGGAAATGGGTTGGCTAAGTCCACAAACAAGAATATGATCAAAATTATCAAAAGGACAAAGGAGGAAAATTAGAGAACTTGGCATGCTAAGCTAAAAATAGCCCTGTGGGTAGACAAGATCACTCCAAAGAGGGCAGTTGGAAATTCACCATACATGCTTATGTATGGAAGGGAAGCTAGACTCCCTATTTCACTTGAATTTATAGCTTTGGATCTTTCTCACCAGCTATAATTGGAAGAGGGAAACAACATGGAGGTTAGGCTTTGTGATTTGATGGAGCTTTAGGAGATAAGAGACCAAGCCATGGTTTTTATGACCAGACATCAGCAGCAAATGAAGAAGCATTTTGATAAGAGATCCTCATCAAAAAGGATTTTTAGAAGGTGACATTATCTTAAAATGGGATGAGGACCAAGCTAAACCTGGAAAACACACAAATTTTAATGCCCTATGGAGTGGTCTGTATGTCATCACTCGATGTAAGCAACATAATGCATTCCAACTCTCCAGGTTGGATGGTGAGGAACTGCATATCCCAGTTAATGGGATATACCTTAAGCATTGTCACTGAGCCTTCTCTCATGATGTACATATTTTCCCTATTTTCCCTAAGTGCTTTTGTGCACGTTCATAGTTTTTTAGCCTTGTGTGTGTTTTGTTTACCGTTTGGGGGTAAAATATTCATGTTGATTCTTCAGTCTCTCAAGGTTATTGTCAAAATTTTTGGGCTATATTCTGATTCCATGCCAAATAAAATTGTAGGCTACCAGTATTCCTAAGCATAGAAGGCATGTTTCCCCTAATAATCACCAAATTTATTGACCATTTTGGTCCTATAGGCAAAAAATTGGTCTCCTTATTTCCCTACTATTCTGAGTCATCAATCTTGAATGTAGCCACCTTACTGCAAATGCTCCATTTCTCTTTGCAATAAGTCATGTTCTTATAAAGAGTTGAGAGATCTAAGGCCTGTAGTTTTTGGTTCAATATGGAGCTTATTTCTCTTTGAGCAATTGCCTTGGACAAGCCTTTTGGCAAAGGAATGGGCCAATCCAAAGAATGCAAGTTATTTATAAAGCTCTGAAAGTTAGGTGCCCTTGCAGAGGGTAGGCATGTTGTAAATTGGACCATTCAATAGGCTCTGAAGGGAAACTTTAGACCCAAAGTGCCCTTGTGGAGGGCATCGAGCACATTCAAGAAAGAGAAAAAGGCAAAGGATTCCTTCAGATTTTTTTTCGAAGGAAATCAAAAGAAAAAGACAAGGGTGAATTCCTTTAGACAAGGTGCCCAAATGAATTCCTTCAAACATTTTATCCAATTAAATTTACAAGGAAGAAACCAAGGCAAATTCCTTAGGGCAAAATGGTCGAAGGAATTCCTTCGAACTTTTATCTAAAGCAATTTATCAAAATAAAAGACCAAAAGAAAGGGTTGAGACATGAAGGTATGTTTTCCTTTGGGAAAATTTTCTGAAGGAATTCCTTCAGACATTTTGTCTGAAGGAATTGAGAAGCCAAAAGATCCCAAAGGGAAACTGCCCTTATGGGGGACTCCTAGCGACCAAAAAGGGATCTTTTCTAGTTTTCTGAAGGGACACCTTCCCTTCAGGAAGGTTCATTCCATAAAAGTTGAAGGAATTACCAAAGATAATGACAGGCCTGAAAACATCAACTTCAACATGGTGAACTAGTCATTGGAGGTTCAAATGTCTGGCGATGTCCCTACAGATGTCAAATTTAGGAAAATGAAATAGTTGTTGGCTTTCAAATGGCGATGGGCCTGTGGACATGAATCTTATGGTGATAAGATAGCCATTGATTTTCAAATGTTTAAGGATGGGCCCATGCTTGGAAATGAGTTAACTGTTGAAGGGAGCCTGAAAGAACTCATAAGCGGAGACCCAAGGATAAACTCAATGACCCACTGAGAAAGGAGCCTGAGGGCCAAAGAGCTAGGAAAATACAAAGGCTAAGTATAGAAATGAATAGAACAGCCCAGGTGGCATAAAAAGCATCGACACAAGAAGTTATTATAGTGGATGAAATAGTCTCCACCATGTGGCCACCAAGGGGAGCATGGGCATTCAATAGAGTGGCCATTTTTTCTTCATTTTACATTAATGAGCATATATTCATGTGAACTTCATTGAGAAGTAGCCTTGTCATTTGAAAAGACAAAGTGACCCATGCTTTTGCAATGACATTTAATATGATTTAAGCACCAAAGTCAAGACTTGTGACAGTTACAACATGATTCCTTCATCAGACTTCTTCCTTCCTAGGCATTTAATGTAGTATGGGCCACCTATTCTTGGAAAGCACCAAAACTCTTTCTCAAAAAGCTATATATTGTAACCTCTCAGTAGAGGAAGATATCTCTCATTTTGTAAGGTGAAGCCCTGCCAAATTTTACCTTTGAATGAATAAGAATGTGTTTTACCTCTATCTAACTGGTTATACTTTTGAGTATGTCCGTGTATCAACTTTGTGTTTAGTCATTTTAGCTTGATGCTTTCATGGATTGACACCAACATACCTAGTGTAGCCAAGATCATTTCTGCAGGTTAACATGAAGTGCTTCATTTGGAGCATAGAGATAGAAGAGTAGTTATCTGATAGTGTGTTTTCTACAACACCTATGGTAGGTTCCTTTTCATTGTGTCTTCATCAAGCCCCTGTCAAAGCCCCTATAGTCTAGTTTTTTTCCAGATAAAGTGTCTATTTACCCCCTTCTGGTCTGAATTGTTAAAATAGCTGAGTAGATCAAATTCATTTAGTGCATCACCATTTAGATAATTTTTATTTTAGTTATATACTTCTCCCTTTTCACCCCTACTATTGTTAGCAGTAGTAGTGAAAGACCTTAGAGATGCATCAAAGGGAGATAGCCCTTATATAGAGATTCTCCCCTTAGTTTTTCCAAGCCCACAACAAGAGGGGAGTCTCCATTATGCCACATGGAAGAGAGAATTTGAGCCTTCTTTCAAGGGTGCAATCCATAGTGTCAACACGAACTATGTTATACACTCACCTACTCAACATCATACACAACCAACACCATCGCAACACTCAATTAACCAACCCTTTAACAACTTTAAGAGGGTACAAGTGATCTTAAGGTACACACCTAATATACCACACACATTTCACTATTCTCCTTTCTGATAAATAAAAGGATATGAAAATTATAGTGGACTCATTAGGTCCTAGAGTTTGGGCCACATCACTGATACCACATGTAACAACCGCACTAAGTTTGACTTAGAAAACTATGTTAATTTTCTTTTTAATTTAATCAATATACTCCTTTATTAGACTTCACCATGATAATCGAATTAGTGATATAGATATAACACTATAAATATGTTAACTATAAATAAGCACATGACATCTAATAGTCACTAGTCATTATCAAAATATGAAACACATCATAACCAATATGAAAAGTAATTACAAATGCTAGCCATGGCTAGTTCAATGATACAATCATTGTTGTCAAAGTTCAAATAAGTAAATAATTACATCTCATCAAAGATAATGTATCAATAATAATAAATACAATATAATGTACAAGCTACAAGATATAAAGCTCCATAGAGCATGAGTTCTAGAACTCCAGTATCTTTGGAAATCACTTCAGGGAGGGAGAGAATAATCTGATGACTTTTCCATACCAACCATAGACTATCAATCCCCCACATAATTTTATATCAAGGAATGGCACTCCCTTTATAGATGAGTAGATAATGATGGTGTAGGAGTTCAGAAAGACAAACTAGTACCTATGTGTTGTATAATTTATAAAAATAAACATGTAGTGTATCTTAAAGAAACTCATTCTAATAAGATATCAAATAAACATGTAAACCATACACATGAAATGACAATGTCTCATGAATATTATCTATTCTAGGTTTTTAAATAGTTATTTATCTTTAGGATCAGTCAAATTCACACACGCCACTTGATTGTATTACCTTCATTTGACATTGTGATGCCAGTAATCTAGTGAAGTTTGTTTCACTACTTAGTTTTAGCAATGTGAGATTTGGTTAACATATATATAACCAATAGATTCATATAGATTATTTCCTACTAGTAATCAAAAAACACACTAAGTAAAAAAATAATCAAATGCATACGTTTAGTCCAATATATGAATGAATCTTTGTAATGTCATTTATTACTTAATTAATTATCAAACAAGTGTAGGTTATACTGATTGGTTTTATATATATATATATATATATATATATATATATATATATATATATATATATATATATATATATATATATATATATATATATATATATATATATATATATATATATATATATATATATATATGACTACATATTCTAATTTCTATAAGCTAAAAAAATACATTACTTTATATAAGCTATCATAAAATATGTTAAACATAGCAACAACCAAAATGCATACATTGTGTCCATCAAATGTATGAATGCATCTAGACATAACAATTACAGTTTGTACCACCTAGGTATAACATACATTTAAACTGTAGTTTTCAAAAATAACAAACTCTGTGACATCTCAAAATATCATAGCTCATTTTTCATGAGCATAATTACATAATTATGAATAAACAATATTACAATTTCAAGAATCAAATGTCCCACAATCCTAACTAACAGAAAATCAAGTATAGTTTATACTGATGGGGTATATCTTATGTTTAAATTGCATACTAACAATCAAAAGAAACATAACTTATAGGCACACATCACAATATGCTGATATATGTTATATATATCTAAACATTTATATATTTTAATCTACTCACAATATGTACTACTCACCATTTTTCATTACTGTATTAATACATACCAATAGTTAGTCATAATGTTATACCTCATATGAACATAACTCAAATAGTTTATTATGTTCTTAAGAGACTGTATCCATATGGTTATAGTTTCTTGTCCCTCAGACCCTTAAGACTTATGTTAATCAATCTATTAAGTATATATATAGGCATATGACCCTATACACCCATTTATGATACATGCTTATATACATACTTAATTCTATATGAAGATATACTTCTTATATATACACCTTTATACATGTTAACTAAATTCTTACCAGTACCCTCCAATATATAAATATTGTAAATGTCAATAGTCATCTAAAATTCTAGGCAATGACTTCATATGATTTTACAACCATTGTAAGTTTCTGTTAACAAGACATATTGATGATATTTTATAAGATAAGGGGTTCAACAATGAAATCTTCTTTCATAATTTGTGTTATGTTTTAGGGAGTTGTCTACATATTTAGTTGGTGTCCTACTCTTCTGGAGTCCATGATTTAGTTTATAACAAATTATATAACTATGGACACACATCACTATATACCAACACATAGTATATGTGTATATACATCTATACAAATTAAATTTGCCCATAGTATGTATTGTACACATGTCCTCAAATAATAAATAAATACTGCATAAAACTCCTCCAGTTATTTATAACTCTTAACTAAGGATTTTATGAGGTTTTTAATAGTCATTTGATTGAATAGATTGACTATCAATTATGAGATATATCACTTCCAGAATATTAATAAACAATTTGTCATGGTCAATAGGTTATTTGGTTTCCATATCAAATCATCGTATAGTTATAATTTCTAGACACTCATAGTTTCTTATAACCAGATAGCATATTCTCTTATACTTATTTACAAGATCATTTCATTGATCCTTTAACATAAATTCTAATAATGTATACATATGTTGATGTTAACAGTCCTTTCATATAGGCACCTGTAGGTCCAGCATGTAGTATGTATCGTCGTATATTTGGACATTTATAATCAAAGTAAATTGAATTGATTATTCTTGATTAAGTACAGCTACCACATAATATTATTAACTAAACTAAAGTAAGTTATTATATATATCACCATATACCCATATAAGGCATTATAGATATCACCATATATTTGTTTAATAGTCAATTAAAAAAATAAATCAATTAACTATTTTTTTGCATGTTATTAAGGCATAATATTGACTTATATATCTAGATTAATGCATATAAAATTCATCTGATTTATATATATAGTTAATTTTCCTTATAATGCCAAATTATTATGTGCTGGAGGATTATATACCAGGCTGCTTAATTTGTTGCATCATATATTTTAAATTGCCATAAAAGTCAATAGTAAGGAATGGTCATAGTATACCTCAGTGTATCCTTTTCAAAAAATTAACAATCATATTTTCTATTATATAAGGGCAATTTATTCAGGAAAAATATATAATTATTTATCACAATTGCATCAACCTATATTTCATTATAATTATATCACTGGTTTTCCCTAAGTAGCAGTTTGACCCCTATCTTAAATTGGGATGTATATTTCTTTTAATATATTAAACCAGATTGGTATAATTAGATAATTGCACAGTTGCTATGAATAAATAATTTAGATTGTTGTAACCTTCAGCATTAAATCAACTTTAAATCACTATTTCCTTCTAATATAAATTTAGTTCATAGTCTACTAAGTTGATATATATATATATATATATATATATATATATATATATATATATATATATATATATATATATATATATATATATATATATATATATATATATCAAATCGCTTGTGATATACACTCATCACTATCTATCCTATCATATACCATTTTCTCATATATATCACTACAATATTACTTGATATTAGTCAATGTATATTATGTTATTATATTAGATCCTTAAAGACTCAATGTACCATGCAATATTTGATGAAAACAAAATTTAAAATGCTATTTTATAGCCTCGTTAGATAGGCTCATGATATATCTTCAAATTTCCCAATAATTCGCTAATCAGGTCAAAGCAAATATTTTTTATATCATGCTGCCCTATTGAACTAGATCAAGAATTCACCAATACCATGTCATTTATATTACATATGTTATTATGGTTATAGTAGATAATATCGTAAGTAAGAGCAGTTTGCTAAGTTTACTTAAGTAAATAGATCGACTTGCATACATGAGTCGTTGAATATATATATATATATATATATATATATATATATATATATATATATATATATATATATATATATATATATATATATATATATATATATATATATATATATATATATATATATATATATATATATATATATTGTTGTTTTGAATTGTAGAATAATACTAGATAAATCATTTAAAACAACAGTTCAAAACACACACACACACACACACACACACACACACACACACACACACACACACACACACACACACACACACACACGTGTGTGTGTGTGTGTGTGTGTGTGTATTTAAGTTCACTATACTTTCATCTGTGAGTAGATTGATCTTTATGGCGGAGTCATCATATACTTTACTTTTAAACATCGTACAAGTATGTAGAATATAAATTTTGTCATGTAAATTCAGGAATTCTTTGATGTATAATATTCTTCAGTTCATACATAGATGCATCTATAATAAATATGTGTATATATAAGAATCACCACACACAGATAAATTCAATTCATTATATGTATCACATAAATTCAATAATTACCAGTTTGATGTTCTCATTATAAATGCCATATAAGTTTCTTTATCTCTTAGCATTTACTTTGACCTCTATTTGTATTCAATTTCATATATATAATATCGATTATTTATGTATTCTTTTATACAATTCATAAACACACACATATACAGCTAGCATAAATGTGATTACAAATTCAGACAGACACATATGTATCTATTTATACAATAAATAGATAAAATTTGAATACATTTCCTACCTAATAATGTTCTTTCTAGTTAATTTACCCTCTATGCTCTCCTTTTGTGCTCCCTTCCATGCTCTCCTCTATTTCTTTTTTTGCTCTCCTCTATATTCCCCGTATATGGTGTGATTCTCTTCTCTCCACCTCCATATATTCTTTCCATTCTACTCCCATGAAAAAGGGCATGGATTTCCTTTATTTTTAGAATTTTCCTTTCTTTTCTTTTTTCTTTTATTAATATTTTTCTTTTTCTTTTTCTTTTTCCTAAATTCAAATCTTTCTGTTTTCTCTTTATTGTAAGATTTTTCTTTTTTTTTTTCCTCTTAAATGTCACTTATCATATTCTATTCATTTTATCACTAATTACGATAATCAATATATTTGCTAATTAAATTAGCACTTCAAATGTCATAATGATTTAATCTAAATTCATTAGTCAATAAATCCAAATTTATTTTATTTATGCATATTACAAAACATAAATGGTCACACATGCAACTTATGCAAGATGAATTCCATATAACCATTTAAACTATGTTAACAACCATGTGTAACAACTATCTAATGCAAACAACATCAAAATGCACTATGCTAGCCATTTCACTATGCATCTAATATGAATTATTTATGTAGTATGTGTAGGGTTCTAGCTAGTTTCTCTGTCATCTTCCAACATCTCTATCTATGTGACATTTTTTGATGATGTTCTCTCTTTGTCAAGCTTTAAGGGATGAGTTCTACTACATCAACCTCACAAAAAGAAGGTAGTTAGACCATAATATCATGAAATACGTACATCATAAAATAAAGCTGAAATAATACACTAACATGATCATAATGTAAAGAATATACATTACAAATAACTCAACAAAAAAATCATAAAATCTAACCTAACTCATAACAACATATGACTTACAACTTAGCTAGTAATAATTGAATCAAATTATCAACTATATAAAATCTATAAATAATCATGTAGGTTTGTTTAGCGAGAAATCAGGATGTAACACAAAAATCATAAGGATGGTGTGTTGTTTTTACCCCACTGCAGGAGCTTTTTTCATCATAGTAGTGGAGGTTTCCAAACAATTCACTCATTGAACATCCTCATCCACCGTTAACAATAAAAAATGACCAATCAAAGATTTTTCGACCTTGCAAGTTACATACTGCTTTGTAATATGTGCAAGTCATTTAAATCAAACATTTGACCTAAATCCAAGTCTATAGTATGATATGGGCTTTATGGTGTTTGATATCAAATGAAATAACATGTCATTGCCCCTCATCATCACCACCCATCTCACCTTGAAATCTTTCACCACTTACATGTTTTGTATTGCCTAGCGCGTCCCCACCACTTCATCACTAGTCAAGCTCTTTAGGATACAAAATGTCACCCCCCCACGTATCGCATTGCCATGTCATAGGAATGAACACATGAGGGGCCTGGTTTACAGGTTCTAAAAAATGGTCATTGGATTAATGTACAACACACTAATTTAATAATCATAGACATTGGAGATTAGTTGGAAGTGATAAGCAAGGGAACACACCAAAGCACATGGCATTGTATTCTACTCAATAAGCACAGAAATCATTTATCTATGACATCATTTTATAAGCCATCCAAACTAAAAAAACTTATTTGATACGTGTTATCAACCTTCTCCAACTGGCCCAGCCCTATCATTAACCTCCTTCATCTTGTCTATCTTTTTTCCAAGTGTTGACTACTTCGTATCATAAAACACCATTCACTTCTCAAAAGGGTATTTTATTTGATGTTATTTAATGGTAATTGGGTTTTAATTAAGGCTTTACATCATCATTATTATACAGATATAGATATAGATATAGATATAGATATAGATATAGATATAGATAAAAAAATCATTTATCTATGACATCATTTTATAAGCCATCCAAACCAAAAAAACTTATTTGATACGTGTTATCAACCTTCTCCAACTGGCCCAGCCCTATCATTAACCTCCTTCATCTTGTCTATATTTTTTCCAAGTGTTGACTACTTCGTATCATAAAACACCATTCACTTCTCAAAAGGGTATTTTATTTGATGTTATTTAATGGTAATTAGGTTTTAATTAAGGCTTTACATCATCATCATCATCATCATCATCATCATCATCATCATCATATATATATATATATATATATATATATATATATATATATATATATATATATATATATATATATATATATATATATATATATATTGATGTATTATATTATAACATATAAATATTACATATATTTATTTATTTATATAATATTATTAAAGTATACTTATATAGAGAGCGAGAGATAGAGAGATGGAAAAGGTCATATAACAACCATGAAACAACTCTCACATACTCACATATGTCTTTAGAGATAGAGATGGTGTATTGTTGTTGGTTGTATCTGAAGCATTTTTTTATGATCTCAATGTATACACTAAAGTTTTGTGATGCCTCTGTACAACATTCTATCTAAATGGAAGTCACAAACATTGTCCATCTATTCCTCACAAAATAAAATGTAATAACTATTATGGAAAAAAGGAAGCCACAAGATAGGCTATGAGACCTCAATGTCTTGTTCCCACATCAACGGCATTGTATTGTTGATTCAAGTCACACGTAAGATGTGGAGCCCTATCACAATCAAATTAATTCTCATGACATCCTTATCCACCCTTGACAATAAAAAAAGCCATTCAAATATGTTGCCACCTTGCAAGTTATGCATCCCTTTACCATTGGTGATGGACATTTAAATGCAAAAGATGCAATGAATTTGTGTTTGGAGCTTGATATGGACCTCTTGGTGTATGATATCATCAAAAATACCTAGTCATTGTCACTCACCATCGTTGTCCATCTCACCCTGAAATCTTTCACTATTTTCTAATTATATATGACCTTGCCATCTCTTCTAGGGGTCTTAATATGACATTCTTATATGTTCTTAACCCTGATGTAATTGCTCTAGACGTCACTATATTGGCATCATTAATGAATGGAAGCTACATGATAGACTCTGCAACCTCAGTGTCTTGACTGGCATCAACGAGATTGCATCGTTGCTTTGCATTATATGAGACTTTGTGTCTTACCGCAATTAAATAATCTCTCATGACATCGTTGTCCACCCTTAACGATAAAAAATGGTAAATCAAAGATGCTGCCCCCTTGCAAGCTGCAGACCCCACGTGCCTTAGCATCAAGGGTGTATGCTTATATGGAAACGTTTTATATTGAAAGCTTGCATCCAAATTGGTATTACCGTTTGGATCTGCAGGCTGTAACATTTTAGCAGTGATTTGATAATGCTCTGCGTTCGGTCTAATCCTTACATTAATGTTGTTTCTTGTTGATCAGCTTGGATCTGCAGCGTACGTTGAACGGCGTGAGGCAGTGAAGCGACTGTAATAAGCAGGCTTTTCCAATCTACGACCCGTCTCAGGTTTGTTGCATTGATCAACATCAGACTTGCATAGATCCTCTACCTCCGTTGGATTGGCATGCACCCATTGTTGACAGCTTTGTTAGTGCTATGACGTAAACCAGATTGACAGTTTGGCTAAGACTATTCATTGGTCAAGATTGTTAATCTCCAGCGTATAACCTCCTCCCACCACAAACGCTGTGGAGTGCTTTACATCCTGCATGCTTTGGATTTGCATCCCTGTGATGAGTTTGAGTGTGATCCGGTTGAATTGAAGTCATTCGCGAGCTATTCCCAAGCCATTTCAAGACCCCTGTAAATGCGAATCCCAAACACTGTTTTAAGAGGTTGTTCCACATATTAGCGAGTTGTTTGATAAATATTGGCGAGTCGCTTTAGATCAGACACCCCTATCTCAGGCATAGCTCAGCCATTGCAAAACTCCAACACGCATAGTCCTTGGTGGGTCGGCTCTTTGACCTGGACGTTACACAGTCTTTTCAACCGACAGACACGGCAACAAACCTGGTAACAATCCTCCACCGAACCGCTCGGCCTCACATCAAAGGCTCCATAAAACCATCTGCTTGATTTGTCAATCCTCGATCCCGTCGATAACTATCTGAAGTGACCGTATTCTGCAAAAGCGAATGACAGCTGACCGAAGTGACAGGAAAGACATCCAAAGATCTGTGGAAGATTCTTTGGTGCTTTTCGGTCAGGAGTTAAATTTGATGGCTGTTGAGACGTTTTTTTACATTTTTTAATCTAAAAACACAGTGAAATTAAAAATTTAAACCTATTTAAAGATGGGTAAAAGTTTATAAAACTGGTCAATATGATCTTCAAAATTAAAAAAATAATCGTTTGAAATTTCATTATAAACCACTCCTTTAAGGCCCTGGTCCTATGGAGGGAGCAAATTGAAATATTTCTGCAGGTGCTATTTAGAATTTTAAATTAAATCACACCCAAATATATGCAATATTCATAATACAGACGAAATAAGAATTGTAAAAATAAAAAATACTTCTTCGAAAATTTGGAATCATTTTCATTCTTGAAAATAAAGATCAATTACAATGTATTAATAGAATTGCATGTGAACATGCTTTTCTAATTATTGAATAAAATATTTTAAATTTATCTAAATAATAATTTGCATGTAATATCAACTAAAAACTAACTCTAGACTTTCTAGGGCTTTATTTTTTTCTAAAAAATATATTAACTAAAAATTAACTAACTGTCTAAATTTAGCTCCACAAAAACTGTTCATGCAAACTAAATTTACACTAATAGTCTAAAAATAGAACTGAGTGAATTGCACTTCAGCATCACTTTTCAACATACTCCCCCTTGATGCTGAGCGGGCTCACAATTTGATCTCTGAGTGTCAAAAATTGATCTATTGCAACTACTTTCGTGAAGATATCTGCGAACTATTCTTTAGTGTTGATGTATTTCAATTCTACTACCTTCATCTGCACTAAATCTTAGATAAAATGATGATTTAAATCAAAATGTTTTTTCCTGTTGTGATGGACTAGATTCTTGGCCAATTTAATAGCACTAATGTCATCACAAAAAATAACCGTGGACTGAACTTGAATCTCTCCAATTTATTCAAGAAGTTTTCTAAGCCATAATGTTTGTGTACCTGCTGAAGTGACTGCAACATACTCTGCTTCTATAGAAGAAAGGGAAACTATACTTTGCTTCTTTGAGCTCCAAGTAATCAAACCAGAACCAAAAGAAAAACAATTCTCAGATGTTGACTTTTGGTCATTCAAACTACCTCTCCAATCAGATTCACTAAAACCAACAAGATTGAACCTTTTAGAAGTGTAGTAATGAATACCAAAATCTAGAGTGCCTTTCACATACCTCAAAACTCTCTTGGCTGCCTTCATCTGTATTTCTGATGGCTCTGCCATGTACCTTGAAACAAGTGAAACTGAATAAGAAATATCAAGTCTTGTATGAGTTAGAAACATTAAGCTTCCAACAATACTTCTATAGGATGTCTCATCAACTCTTTCAGCACCATCATCTCTACACAACACAACTCCATGAGTAACTTGAGTGGAGACTAGTTTACAATCAACCATATCAAATTTATTCAACATATCTTTAGCATACTTTGTTTGACAAATAAAATTTTTATTCTCCCTTTGATAAACCTCCATTCCTAAAAAATATTTCATGAGGCCTAAATATTTCATCTCAAATTCATTCATCATGAAAACTTTGAATTCATTCTTCATCATAGAGCTGCTACCCATATACAACAAGTCATCAACATACAAACTTAAAATTAGAATATCATTACCTTTTTGTTTGTAGTAAAGGGTAGGTTCACTCTTACTTCTTTGAAAGCCATTCTCTTGAAAATATCCATCAATCCTAGCATACCATGCTCTTAGTGTTTGTTTGAGGCCATACAAAGCCTTCTTTAACTTGTAGACATAATTTTATTTTGCTTGCACTTCAAAACCTTGTGGTTTTTCCACATATACTTCTTCTTCTAACTACTCATTCAAGAAGGCACTTTTCACATCCATATGATGGATGCTCCAATTATTTTGAGCTACTAATGAAATCAACATTCTAATGGTCTCTTGTCTTGCTACTAGTGCAAATGTCTCTTCATAATCAATGCCATATTTTTGTGTGAAGCTTTTAGCAACTAATCTCTCCTTATGCCTTTCAACACTTCCATCACTGTTACACTTAGTCTTGTAGACCCATTTGGTGCCAATATTCTTCTTGTCATGTAGAAGCTTTGTAAGCTCCCAAGTGTCATTCCTATGAATAGAATCCATCTCTTCTTGCATTGTTTGCATTCAAATGTCATTAGTATATGCATCTTCAAAACATGATGGTTCAAAATCAGCCTTGGTAAGTAAAGCAAAATTCAGTGTCTCGCCTCTTGGATTTTTTTCATGTGCTTGATTTGATCTCCTTTGATAAATGTCACTCAATCTTCTTACCTTCCTTGTAGAACAAGGACTTGAATCTGGACTTACACTTGGAATTGAACAACTAGATGAGGGGTTACTTGGTGGATTTGTAACACTTGTAACAAAAATATTAGTGGGCTGCCCATGATCAATATCATCCATAATAACTTCATTTAAAATAGATTTTGACTTCTCCATATGGCCTTTTTGATGACCATAAACTCCCCCTTCATCAAAAATCACATCTCTTGACACAATAAGCCTATTAGTGAGAGAATTATATAACCTTTAAGCCTTACTTTCCTCACTATATCCAACAAAAATACATGACTCACTTTTAGGATCTAACTTTTACCTCTTTTGATCAAGAACATGAACATAGGCTAAGCAACCAAAAACTTTGAAATAATTAACATTTGGCTTTTTCTCATACCAGGCTTCATATGGAGTCATCCTGTCAAGTGCACTAGTGGGACTCTGATTGAGAATATATATTGTTGTAACAACTGCATCTCCCCAAAAAGAATTGCTTAATCCCTTTGTTTGTAGCATGCTTCTTGCCATCTCTACCACTCTACGATTCTTCCTTTCAGCTACACCATTTTGTTGAGGTGTGTATGCAGTGGTGAATTGTCTTCTAATGCCATGCATATCACAATAGCCTTGAAAGGCTTTTGAACAAAATTCTCCTCCATGATTAGTCCTTAAGCATTTGATTTTGCACCCTTTGTCATTTTCTACAAGGGCTCTAAACCTCTTGAATGTCTCAAGAGCTTCACCTTTGGTCTTCAAAAAATAAACCCAACACTATCATGAGTAATCATCAATAAAAGTAATGAAATATGATGACTTACCCAAACTCTTTGTCTGCATAGGACTACAAATGTCTAAATGAACTAATTGGAGTGGATAATGAGCCCTCAATGCATTGCCTTTTGGAAATTTCTCTCTTGCATGTTTTCCTTTAGCACATCCTTCACAAACTTCCTTATGCTCTTCAACCTTAGGTAAACTAGAAACTAATGCTTTTGATGTTAGAATTTTCAAACTATAAAAATTTATATGCCCATACCTAAGATGCCACAACCAACTTGTATCCTCATATGCCATATTGACAAGGTTCTTGTTATGTTCACTAAACTTTAATAGGAACATCCTATTCTTTGTCATAGGCACAACTATTACCACCTTATTTCCATGAATCTTATCATAAATTATACATTGTTGATTTTAAAATACAAATTTATAATTCTTCTCACATAATTTTCCAACACTCAACAAATTATGCTTTAACTTTAGAGTGTAATAAATGTCTTTAACACTCTTCATACCTTCTTTTGTATGGACTTCCATATCTCCTTTTGTAGCAACCTCCAATGATTTGTCATCACCAATCTTGATCTTAATTTAAAACTTTCATCCATTATAGAAAAAAGTTTTTCATTCCCTAACATGTGGTTAGAACATCCCAAATCTAAATACCAAACATCTTTAGAAACATTTTCAGCTTTGTCATAAGATAAAAATAGATTATTTGGAGGATTCTCATCACCTTCTTGAGCATAATGAATGCTTTTATCATTATTACCTTATTTTAATCTACGCTCATAATTAAAGTGGCCATACATGTTACAATAATAACACTAGATATTTCTTTTATCAAATCAGCCCCTACCTCTTCCACTGAAACCACCTCTTCCTAGAAAACTACCTCTGCCTCTATTTCCTCTTGATTAATTCTGATTTTGGCCTCTACCTTGGCCTTGATTACTTTTGATGCTACTATTAGCATCTTCATTCTTTGTGATTTGTAATTTGAAGGAAAAATCTTTCTCATCACTTTCCCCAAATGAATCTCTCAATATTTTTTCATGAGACATCAAAAATTCAACTAGATGATCAAATTGAAGGGTAGACAAATTCTTCCTTTCTTCTATGATTATGGCAACATGGTTCCACCTTGGTTTGAGAGTCCTCAACATCCTTTTTTATCACAATCTCATTGTTCACAATTTCACCAAGTGTAGCCATCTTATTGACCACATCTTTTACTCTGACACAATAGGTACTCACACTTTCAGCTTCTTGCATCTTCAAATTCTCATATTCTCTCTTCAATATCTATAACTTGACAAATTTGACTTGATCACTACCTTGGTAAGCTTCTTTTAAAGTCTTCCAAGCATCCTCAATTGTCTTTGCTCCAGCAATTCATGGAAATAGGTTCTTATCTAGAGCTATTTGAATATGAAATAAGGCTTGAGCATTCTTCTTCTTAACCTCCTTCTTAGTTGTTTTATCATTTGTTGTAAAGGCATTCCAATTAGCTGGCTCTGCATAACTTGATTCAATAGTCTCCCACAAATTCTTTTCTATCAAAAAATTCATCATTTTGATACACCAATAATCATACTCATTTTCATCAAATTCTAGTATGGGCAAGGAGTTAGAATTTGATATGATAAATTTTTGGCAAAATTCCAACTACTAAATCTTTAACCCAAAAGAAAAATACTTGCTCTGATACTAGATGTAGAATTTTAAATTAAATCACACCCAAATATATGCAATATTCATAATACAGAAGAAATAAGAATTGAAAAAATAAAAAATACTTCTTCAAAAACTTGGAACCATTCTCCTTCTTCTTGAAAATAAAGATCAATTACAATGTATTAATAGAATTGCATGTGATCATGCTTTTCTAATTATTGAATAAAATATTTTAAATTTATCTAAATAATAATTTGCATGTAATATCAACTAAAAACTAACACTATCCTTTCTAAGGCTTTATTTTTTTCTAAAAAAAACATATTAACTAAAAAATAACTAACTGTCTAAATTTAGCTCCACAAAAACTGTTCATGAAAACTAAATTTACACTAATAGTCTAAAAATAGAACTGAGTGAACTACACTTCAGCATCACTTTTCAACATGCTGCAGAGTAAAAATAGTGGTTTTCTACAGTAAGAGGGTCCCATGGAAACTTTAAAAAACATTGCAGGTGCTACTGAGAAAATATAGGATTTTTTTTCAAGTTGGTCCTATGGAAAATAAGAAAAAAACACGCAACTACAGGAATTCACTTCATCAGCGATTAAAAAAATAAAGCCATGAGTCAGCACAGAGTCATAGCCATTAAATAGTAGGTTGTTATGATGATAGTAGGTTGTTGTTTTGTTCTTTATTAAATGGTATAGGTATATCAAGATTTGGCAAAAGTGATGAAGGAATTTAGTGGCTTTTGTATGATATCAAAAAAATGCTTTAGATAAAATGAGGTTTATTCCCCTTACGAGGAAAATAAGACATGTAAGTTCATTGCCGAGGCCATTAAAATTTATCATAAATTTAGTTAAAGAAACTTTCTAACACCATGGAGGTAATGCAACGAATATTGTGTTTCCATTTTTGAAAAGCATTTATTTGGATTTGCATACCCAATTAAAGCAAGGAGACATAATTGTAGGGATGGGGTTCCAAGGGATATTTAACTGGTGATAGTTATTGTTATTACTAATCATTATAACACCAAGGATCAAACCAAGATGTTCAAATCTATTCATAATTATGAGACGACAATGCAACACATCTAGAGTGCACTTTATGTGTTAATTTTATAGGTAAATTTTGAATTGAAATGTTTTGGAGCATGAAAGAATAATTATATATTTTTTTAAGGAATAATTAAAAATTTTGAGGTTTTAGATGCAGGTAATCAAAATTGAGCACAAACCAAGCACCTTAGAAGCTTCACTCTCCAACAAGGCTCTTGCAAATCAGTAAACAAAACAACACTAGAACTAACCCTATTGACAATATGTTGTTATGATAGATCTTAATATTTAGACAACTGGGGCGAGTTCTTCTGCTATTAGGTGCATCCTCAGATCCTTATAATTGAATCCTGAGCTGGAGCATATGCCTTGCTAGAAATATTTTTTAGATCAAAGCTTTGAACTTAAGCATCTAAATAAGCATGTGTCAAGTTTCCAACACTAGAACCGATCCCAAATAAATATTTATCTGACCTTCAAGGTATGAGAAGCCTCAAACCTATTAAGTTGCCTATTTGTGATTTAGGTTGGGTTAAGAATGGTTTCCTAAATAATCAAATATTTATAACTGACAACACAATTCCATAAACAATAACAAATCCAAGCACGATCAAGGGAATCATATCTTTGTTCAAGAATTTATTTATAACAAGTACAAACAACAAGTAGTAATTGTAGTACAAGCACTATAATAAGTGTAGTGTTCTACTTCTACCTCAAGACAAAACCTATATTTGTTCTTAAAAAAGAAAATAATGACACATTATCATATTTAAAAGTTACTAAATATACAAAAAACTGAGAAAAACTAGGTCAAAAAAACATAAGACAGATAATTACAAAACAACCCAAGAATAAGACTAGCCTTGATAGAAAGGCCTCTTGCTGATCTTGTCTCATCAGTTGCTGAGGACCCCCATGATGAAACCCATTGGGCATACTAGCACTGCCACTACAAAAATGGAATTCTTTGGATATTGAGTGCATTTGTAGCCATGTCATTAGTTTGATGCATTTGCTTGTGATTGAGAACAAATAAGATGATCATAACATGAATTACATATACAACAACATTTATTTTGGATGTAGCCTTGGTGCTCTTTATGGAAATGACTTTGGTTTGGATTTACCCTTCACAAAATGGGTGACCCGATTGATTGATATAATCATAATTTCTATCCAAATTTTTAGGGTATGTTCATTAAATAGTACTTATTTAAACTCTACCTTTTTCTTGGATGCATGACATTTATTCATTAAACTTGCATGTAAATTACACAATTTCTAAATTCATGACACAACATTTTATTTGAACATAAGCATTTCATGCATAACTATGTGATTTGTGGAAACATGCATCTCTAAACCATCCTCAGAAAGCTTAAAAAGGTAAAACATAACAACGTCATTAATTCAAAACTTTAGAATAGACATTAGAAACAGAGTCAACAATCATGTTGAAAACATATTTTTGAACATCTACAAATCAATCATAAAACTATTAATCATTCTATGAGGTGAGGCTAAAAATCATTGAATCAATACAAAGATAGTTGATAAGCCAAACATTGAATCAATAAACATAACATTTTATTTCTATAACACAAAAAATATAGTTCATAAGTCAAATAGGCTATATCATTGGATTAATGATTATTTCTGTTCATTTGGTTGGGTTATTTCACTCTTTCCATTAAGATATTCCATTAATGCCACTTGAGTTAGTGTTTCAGTCTGATCTCATAATATCTCTTGATTTCTTGATATTTCATATTCATCCTCAGTGTTTTCAAATGTACCAATGACATCTTCATCATATGTTAACAACATATTATGTAATATGCAACTTACTAGAATAGTTTTCAGTAACATTTGTAAATTAGGCTAAGTAATTTTGGACTGTGAAATTCACCGTATGTTTTTTAACCTCCCAAATGCACACTCCACAACAATACGTGTTGATGAAAACCTAAATTTAAAATCCTTCTAGGTATCTATTGAGGCTCCAATGAAGGGTTGTGATTAAACATGACAAAAATGGATAGCTTCCATCACCAATAATATACTCTGTCATGTTCTTAGATCCAATAGAAACTACACAACCATTTAATATCTCCCTACCTTTGCACAATCTATAAAATGATAAATTATGCAATAGTCTAGTATCATTAACAGACCCCGGCCATCTAGTGAAAACATCCATGAATCACATATTGTTATCTAAAATCGCTTATAATGACATGTTGTAATTATGATCCTGATCAAACCAATCTATTGAACACTCATTAGCTAGAAGTTGAAATTGGATGTAACATCTATCGCTCCACAACAATTTGGAAAGCCTTGTTTTTGGTGGAATCCTTCTTTTACATGCTCCATTCTTAAATGTTATGTTGGCCATTGTATATGATGATGAAAACAAATTGCCATAGCATTAACAAACTTATGTATAATTCTAACCACTGTAGATTTTTCACAACCAAAAAGCTCACTTATGTTAAGCATTGTCATTCCAAATGATAGATGTAGAATTGTGATGGCCATCTGCTTCTCCATTAGAAAGACTCTACTCAATATGGTTGTTGTAATGAGAATGGTAGGTCACCATGGCTCAAATATTCATGCAAAACATCACATAAAGATTCAAATAATACATATGATAGCTGAAAAATACTATGAAAACGTTGATCATCACATCTCACTTTAAAAATGTAGTGGTTCCACCAATGCAACGAACTTGGTTTGATGTACTAGTCACTATGAATCCTCCCTTCCCACTGAGAATATAATATTTTTATTTCCATGATTAGATTTTTCTCTTCAGCTATGATTGTAGGGACTTCCTAGTCTTTATCTTCCTCCATGTCAGCATTTGAAGGAATTTGTCTTCTACATGAAGATATCTTATACTTCTTTGATTGGTGTTTCATATTGATTGAATCTTGAAGATCATTTGAAACTTACAATGCTAATTGGACGATAAAAGATGCACTTGCAAGGATAAACTTAATTGTTGCTCTTGTAATTGAATCCATTGTATGCGAGAAGATGTTACTGAAAACTAGTGTTTACAATATCAATAACTCCTTTCTACAAAACAAAGTATTAGTGAATAACTATTTTGAAGATTGAATTATAAATGTGACATAATTATGCTTGAATATTCAATGAATTAAAATATAGATATAGAAATAAAATATTCATTCTCCATCTTAACTTACAAAATAACAACTACTCACTTTTGATATGCATTTTGTTCTCTAAATTTGAAACCCCTTATAAACATATTGAGAAAATGGCAATCTCCATCAAAAACATTTACCCACAAATTGAGATAGTTCCATTATCCCATAATCTACATTGTAAAATCAAATTGGTTTTTATATAAAATTTAGCATCAAATTGAGATAGTTCCATTGTCCCATACTCTGCATTGTGAAATCAAATTAGTTTTTATATTCTTATTGGTTGTATCCTTTAGTCCCATTGCCCTGTCTTGGTCATTTGTGGACATTAATATGATTTATTTCTTTCTCAACAGTGTTTTGAAGTGCAGTTGTCCTAACTTGGCCTCTAAGCATACAAATCCACATTCCTAAGCTATTCATTACAAATATCCATAATTAACTCAGATATTGCAATAATACTATAAGACACATGCCAATTAATACATCACTTCAATATACATAGCAATAAATTTACTCTTCTCAACATATTAGCTGTTCTCTTTTTGAGAGCAATAGCCAACAAAATCCTCATTTTGTCATGATAAATATTTATAGACATATTGGACCCTTCATGATAAAAATTTATAGACATACAAAAATAGTGTCTTTCATGACAAACAATAACAATCCACATCCAGTTGGATCTTTTCAACTATTGTAATACATGCACATATATATCATTTACTATAATTAAGTCATAAGGTTTTTTCTGATCAGTCATAAGGTTTCCTATGACTATATTTTGGGCTTTCACCAATAGGTTTACTGAGAATTCCTCAGAAAATATACCACATGGGTTCACCTAAAAATTCAATCACAGAATCGTGTACAATAACATTGTATTGGGCAATTATGATATTCAATAATTGTAAGTGGTGGTTCCCTGACCATTGTAAACCTTCAAGTATGGGCCACCTTGTTGTTGCAACAAATTTACTAATAATATGAGGGATTTATAATGTAATTGGTGTACATATCTCATTAGGCAGATTACAGCTTTCAGATCTGTCAAGATAATTTAGTCTAGTTTGGTTGATGATATGGTGTACTTTAATAGATGCCCTTTGTCTAAAAAAAAAAGGTAAAAATCACATTCATTCCCACCAAATGGCCTGATGTGATATACAAATACCTGTCTTATGATTTTGAGCAACATTTTAAAGGTATAAGTTTTAAGACACAGTGCAAGATAGGGTAGAAATTTGATGGTCTTCGCAACCATGAACAAGCGATTGCCACATTTTAACTTAGTATTTCTAATACAATTTTTTTTTTTAGATTAAGAATCCAGTTAATAAGGAAAGCTCAAATCCAAAATCTAAAATAATTCCTAGAAATTTAGAAAACAATTGATAAAATATGTAAAGAATAATAATAAAATGCAAGGATTGCATAAGAATTAGTCTTATTCCCTCCCTAAAAAAAAGATGATTTAATTATTAAAGTAAAATAAAAGATCCTACAGAAAAAAGAATCCACAAAATGTAAATTTTAGACTATGAAACCCACACCCCCTCCAGCTCTGCCCTTCCCCTCTCCCCTGTACCCTCTCCCCAAAAAAGTGTCATCACAACAACAACACACATTTTATTTCATAGAAAAACTTGTAAAAAATCACTCATCTTTTCATAGGGAAAGCACTATGAAATTTAATCATGTGAACAAGAATTCTGAAGCAATGTCTCCCATTGAACATCAGTGCCCAAGGAAAAACATAAGCAACACATTGTTTAGCTGTAGAAAGTGAGGTAGCATATATTTTAAGAACGTTATTAAAAAAAATAGATTACTAAACATCTGTGTGTTTAAAGATCAATATTGTTGTCATATGCACAGTCTTGACTCATCTTGCCATTTAATGAAAACAAAAACCCAAATATGATCTTACAAATAAGTAATATTTGGCATTCACTAGTGCAATTATATATGGTAGTTAAAAAACCAATTATGATCTGAAAATATGTTTTATGGAAATAAAACCACAAATAGGCTTCAATAATTGTTATAACATGATTGAACATCTACAACAAAACAAGTGTTCAACAGTCATTTATTGGTAGCAAAGGACTCACTCATTTTTAGCATGGCTTGTTCAATGGTGTTTATTGTTGCAACCAAACTCACCTTTACATTTATCTTTTTTTCTTCAATTTTGAACATCCTTTCATCATTCATTTCTTCCTTTTGCACACAATGTTCAAGCATAACACATTTGTTTTCATGACGTTTCATACACCCTTAGCTTTTTGCATGATAAAAACCACCAAACTATTGTTCTTAACAATAGTATCTTTTATGCTAGATGCTTTAAATAATGTTTTTTTGTTTTTTCCCTATTGGTTGGCTTTCACATGCAACATTGGGTGCTTGAAACTCAGTGCATAGTTCATTTTCATGGGGAGAAATAAACTCCTCAAAAAGTGGATGATTTGTGTCAAAGGTGTCAATACATATATTTCTGGGATTTATGGTTCTATCTTGACCAAACTTTCCATCCGTTGCCTCAAAAAAAAATTTCACAAATTTTACAGGGAGCTTTTTTTCAATTCTTTGTTGAGATGTTATACTCTAGTAACTATCATGCCCTGAGAGGATATTTTTTTAATAGTCTCTGATTTTTTTGAAATCAGGTTGAAGATGTTCCCACCTATCTCGTCATTGATTGGTTGTATAGTTCACATCATGATTCAAACAATATTCTTGCACAAGTCTCCACTTTTCAAAAGCCAATACAATTTTTTTCATTACACCACCACTCCACTATGCATCCCTCTCAATATATTTAGCATCAATCAAGACATGAATTTCAGCAATGCTCCAATTAGCCCTACCTTTTTGTGAAGAAAGGGAAGCTACTTATTTTTGGTAACCACATGCTCTTGGTATGAAGGGGAATCAACGTGCAGCATATACTGATCTTCATGATTGATCCCGTCATCAAATTTTTTTTCACCTATACTGATGTTAGCTTCTTCATTATTCAATTGCACTTGGAACAAAGTCAGCAAAAATATCAGTTTTTAAGCAGTATATATCATCATCATGAATATGATCTTCTACAATCATTGGACTATATCTCATGAAACTTGACTTTTTAGGAGTTGGGTGATACACAGATTTATCCATTGCTGTGAGGAGACAATGATTCTTTACAAAAAATAAAATGTATAAGTTAACTGTTGTGGATGAAGTCTATAAAATAAAATTTTAAATTTCTTAGTTTGGACAGATGATGTCTATAAAAAATGTGCTTTCAAAGAAATATAAGTTTGTTGGTAGTCCAAGGGAATATTATACTATGGTACACTAAAGTAGATAAATGGCATGTGAGAATTCCTTAATTAGGAATTAATATCATACAACAAACATCTCTCGGTCAATCTTTACAAGGCAACCAAGAATAATTCAACTTCCCTACTGTAACAAAACAAATGATTGCTTCAAGTTCTCTTCCTTTTCAGTGTAAGAAGATAGTAAACAATGATATTAAAATTTTAGAACTCTAAAATTGTATATGCATAGGTTTGGAACTAAATTTGATATGCATAGGCTAGTTGATGTTATTTCCTTTTTATTGTTAATTAATAGAAATATATAGCTATAATTTATGCTTTTAATATCAATTTATTTTTATATGTTTTAAAACATTGCCTCTACTGAAACAATATATATTTAAAAACCGATATAGACTTTACCTAAACTGGTACATTCCAACATCATTGCAAAGCAAACAAGAGTAGTTCCAACTTTGTGCATATTATATACAAATTTAAAAAGTATTAGCAACCAAAATAAAAAGTAAGCCTATCCTATGTACTCTTGACAAAGTTATTGGATTTTTTACAAGTGCAAGCTTCAGGGCAAATGCCAGGTGCATAAATATGGACATTTTGCTTTAGTAAATCACTGTTAAGAACAGTGAAATGTTAAGCAAAAATACAAAAACATTAAGTTCGCCAAAATAGATTCATAGAAAATGGTAGCCCCTTTTTCTAAAGAACTTTGGAGTTGAATTTGAGTAATCAGTTTTCCATGTAGCTTAAACATTTTTTTATAAACTTCATTTGTCCAAACTTAGAAATTCTTTCAAAGGAGACATGAGGTTATTGTTGTGGATGCCCCACAAGTTGAAAATGCCTTGCAAGTAACATTCAACATAACATACTTGGATTGTTGTATCTTTCCATGTTTTGTAGAGAAGGTTGTAACACAAATCCCAGGGGTAGAGAAAATATACACCAAAAAAAACTTGTTTATGCAAGAAAGATGTAACAGTAAACCAAGACCGACTTTTAGAGTTTCTTGTCTTTCTTATATTTGAATGGTGCAAATGTAATTCATATATGGTTGGATGACTTATTACATTAGGCATATAAAATTGATAGATGGACTCAATTTAAAACCATATGATAGATTAATATAAATTTTATTAATAATATTATGGGTGAGGGACCCATTTGAACCCTCGTAGATATGTTAGTACCAATACAACACCTCTGAGCAATCATGTGAGTGAGAAGATGCCACATGGTGAAATATCACTCTCCATATCCCTAGTGTGGTTTTTCTAGGCCCCATCAATGATGTTATATCCTCAAGGAAGTGGGTGAGTAAGATGATACCATGTGGTGAGATCTAGCTATACCTTACCCTCATGACATACTGTGAAAATAGAGTAGTATTTCAGGGTAGTAGGGGAGACAAATTATGATGTATGGAAAAATATTTATTTACCATGGAATGAATATTCAACATGAACTTAAAGATTTAACTAAGAAATTTAAGAGTATAGATCATCCATGTGGTAATAAATCAATCAAAGTGAAAAACATGTTAGTTTCATAGCCAACAATGTGTGAGTCTAATTTCGATGGCTTGTCTACTCCTCAAAACTGTAAAAATATGAGAATGAACTACACATCTAATTTGATTTATAGAATCAAATTATAGTCCAACTGAATCATGAATGAGATGAGAATAATTAGTGTGGCCTATTAATTTAGATTAATCACAAAGCATAAAGGAAATAATATATGCCTTAAAGAGGTGTGACTCTAACATCATAGTATGTGGCATCTGACTATCCCATTATGATCTCAACTACATTCCATCACAGGTGTTCATTCTTTATTTAATCCAAAATGGTCCCCAATATTTCCATAATGTAGCAGAGTGGGAATTTCCACAAATGAACCTCAAGTGGGCATGCCAAGTTGATCATTTTTGCAACTATCCCACAACTGGGTGAATCCAAATTTAAACTTGAATTTACATTTTGAAATCCTCAGGCCTATGCACCTATTTAATATTAATTATTTCACCATAATAAGGGTCAAATATGTGTGGAGTGTGAAAGAATATAGATATAATTAGACACTTTCTTGATTTCTTAGGATGATTTCTTCCTTTTCTTATTTTAGATTGCATTTACATAGTTATTTTTTGAGTATTTGATGATTGTATGATTTTCTTAGTATTTTTAATAAAAAAATAAAATCCACATAACTAAATATTATCAAGTATAAGTGATCATTCTTACACATTTTTATGGTAGTGATGCCCTTTTTTCTCGCATCCATTTTCTCTTTTAGATTCTTATATCAACTTCAGTTGGATTTGTGCTAAGTTTGGATCAGCTAGAGATAGGTTTAAATGGGGATTTATTTAGTAAGATAGTTTAGAGTTCACTTGTGTTTATGAAAAGCATGCTTACTTCCCTAACTCTAATATTTTGATTTTTCTTTATAATCAGTTTAATCGAGGGATATAACAATATGAATTTAACTATCTATCTTGGTTGTTTTTATCATTCTGTCCCAAAATTTTATTAGTGTTGTTGCATTGTTACATTCTTGGACATGATAAATTCATGATAGAAGTCAACTTGTGAAAGAAATTAAATCTTGGAATCCTAACAACCATTGAATAATTTAGTTAAAATTAATTATTTTGATTCAAATCATTAAAATAGACCCCTAAGATGGAATAGTTTGTATCAACTAACTAAGTGAAAACCAACATACCAAGATCTAGTAAATTTATACCTTCGGGAGGTATTTTATTTATGGGATCTCCCTCCTTTTAGGAGTGGCCAAGGATTTAAAAACCCTCTTCCTAATTATTCTCTACATCTCAAAACATGCATCAACATGTTCTAGTGCTAGAAGGAGGGCTTGAGCCATGATTTTAATTCATTAGTTGAAAAATTGAGCTAAGGCATTTCAAAATCCATCTATCCCACTAAGGTAAATATTCTCTTAAGCTGGAGAGTAAAAGAATTAACACCAATTAAAATATACTAGGGATAACATAGAGCTCTTGAAACTCCCTAACCATAGAATACCAAACCTAAGAGTTAACCAAAGAAAAGGGAAATTTGATATTCTGTGATTGAATGGTAATTCTTCGATCACTACATCTATCCCTTTGGTTAATCCATTTTTTATAACCCAACCTTATCGATGGCCAACATGCCCTGGCTTGGACAAGTAGGTTTTTGTCCTATGGCTATTAGAGCGTAGCTCATGATTTGCCCAAAAATTCAAACACGTTTTATGCCAAGTTCATAATGAGAGGTCTCCAAACTGAAAAGGAGAATATTAAAGCCTTTAAAGATGCTTTAATTATAACCAAGGTTCAACATGAGGATATTGCCTATAGATTGTTTCCATGGTCCTTAAGATAAGTAGAATATGGTTGGTATTTTGGATTACCCACTGGGTCAATTATTACCTAGGCTGAGTTAGAATCTATGTTTGTAAACCATTTCATAGTTCACATTGACCCCATAGTCCTATATCATCAATTTTTATTTTTTAAGAGGGAACATAGTGAGCCCATGGGTATGTTCAATGTTTGGTTCCACAAGCTGTAGCAATGTTTGAAGGACCCTTACACCTAGGTCCAAGTTGTTACCATATAAAAATACCTTAGAGTTATAGATTCAATGACCTTTATGTTACTTAGGGGGACCCCACTAGCCTTAACATCATTATCTTTGGCCTATAATAAATATATCAACATCGAGCAATAAACAATGTCACAAGGCTATGGATTTATCCATTTACTATCATTAGGTTACCCAAGTGCATAAAACCAAATACTAATGATTAACCAAGCCAGATAAAAACATACTCCATTAATTAATCCTATTCTAAGAGACTTATATGTAAGTCCTAATCTAGTTTACAATCTGAATCTGATGAACTATTAACTTAATCGTATACCTTACGTGCCTCCCAACCATGTAGTTCCCCAAATGAACAATGAGTAGTAGATCCCAATGGCTTACAATAATGTTACTATTGCACCAACCATTAGTGGATACATTGCATCTGGAAGCCCACTAAGCACTTCCATCTAACATAAAACCCTAAGTCTAGGATAGTAACACTCACACTCATGTACCTACATATAGTATACATTCTTAATCACCCAACCAACCTAATACTAGCACAAATTCAAAAGTGAGCAATCTAAAATAATTGTTTTAAAAAATTTATAATGATGTGATCAACTTGTGTAGGTAGGGGCCTCAAAATTCTAGTCAGAATGCTAATAACCAGTCTTGGGATAGAAATTTCAATTTTTAAATACCCAATAGGTGATGGAATTCCTAACCTAATAATGGGAATGTGCCTAGTCCCACTGATGGTGGAAATCATAACTACAATGCCTGCCATTATGTGAATTTCATGGACCTAACCCTAAATAGTTGGTGCAGGTTGTATAATACTGCATACCACACAAAAACCAACTATAAGGAATTCATATATTCTTCAAACATATTCTAAAAGGAGGTGGATAGCATTGAAATCATGCCTATTCCAAGTGATAACTAGAAATTGGAAAGGGGAACCCAGACATAGCCTTTGTGTTAGAAACTTATGAATTTACCATCACAGATGAGAATGAGTATGAGGATAACCTAGAAGAGATCCATGATTTTAAATAGTTCTATAGAGGGCAAAATTACCAATTAAGGAGTAAGTCACCCAATGCATTGACCACCTCTACTCCCAAAAATAACACTCATGTTCCACTTGATGTGAATTTAGGTAATAATCCTCCTCCACCTAAAGGACCTCCAACTTCTTATCCACCTAGAAATCCTACTGCATATACTTTGAATAATAAGCAACCAGAGAAGACCAAACTCAATTATGATATAGTCAAAGATATTAAGAAAACTAAATCCAATATAACTATGTATGAGATGTTTCGGATTTATAATTAAAGATAATTCCTTGTAAAAGAGTTATTTCATAAAAGAGGGAAAAAATCTTCTAATATTTCTCATGCACATGTTTCTCTCTACATGGGAAAAACTAAAACTCCTGCTTTCCTCTTAAAATTTAGGAAATTTGGAAAAAAATACATAATTGCTTGGTTGATTTAGGTGTCTTAGGTAACATCATTCCTTATGACATTTTACAACAATTGGGCCAAACACTTGTGAATTCAAACATAAAGGTTGTCTAATTGGATAAAGTTGAGGTGAAGGTAGTGGGATAACTAGAAAATTTCCACATGAAATTGGCCTCTGATCCAAGGATTAAACATTTTATCGATATCTAAGTGGTGGATATCCTAGATACTTACAACATGTTGTAGAGTTAGGACTAGTCAAGGACTCTGAATGGCTATGTGGTGACTAATTTTAACCACATGTGGCTATCTTGGCATGGTTTGCCCAACTAAATCATGATATTATGACAACCCAAGTGGTTTATATGATAATATAGTAAAATAAATTAAATGATATCGATTATGAATCTAAAATGGAAGTGTATTTACTAAATAAAGAGGAATGAATGCACAATGGCCTCTCTATCAACATGCTCAATGTGAAATAGACCCCAAGTGTGAAAGAGTTGGATTTAATGTATGAAGAAGACTTATACAAATTATAAGAGTTAGTATCCTTCTCAAATATCACCTTCACATCTAATAAATTAGGATGTGATGAATTAAATAGAAGTAAGGAATGTTTGTGTTCTTTGCAAGTGAATCAGATCTATTTCACAATCAAGAACAATAATGTAAAGTCATTTACTCCTTATGAGGTAAATGTTGTAACAATATTTTCCCTACCCAAGATGCTAATGCAGATAATAGTATTAGACTTGTGGACCTTAAAATTCAATGGTTCAAAGTTTAAAACTGGATACAGTGCTAGGGTAGAATTATTTAATCCAAGAGGGAAGTCTTATCTAGATGCCTATTGTCTATTGTTCAATTTAACCAACAATGTTGATGAATATGAAGCATTGGTCCATGATATTCTATTTACCCTTGATAGTAAAATTAAGAATATTAAAGTATTGGGTGGCTCTGAATTAGTATTCAGATAGGTAATAAATCAATATTCTTTCAATGATAAACACTTGTCCAGGTATCATATCAAAGTCTAAAACCTAATTTAAGACTTTGATACCTTTGGCATTCATACATTGACTAGACAAAGGAATTGTGTAGTAGATGCATTAGACACTTTTGTGAGTACCTTGGAAATGATTGGTCATTCAAGAATGAGAAAATTCTCAATAGAGGTAGTCTCTACCACCTCAATCCCTGATAACATCAATAATTTCCAAGTCTTTAATGATGACCAAAACATACTAGAATTCATCACCAATGCTAAAGTATTTATAGGTCAAATCATTGATGAATATGGTTGAAAAGAATTTAGATTGGAAAAAAATGGGGTGATGAACCTAAAAATGAACAACATGCCCAAAGGAATGATCTCACTAAAATTATTATTTGATATGGATTATTGTAAAAACAATAAGTAAACCACCCCTATCAAGGGTATGTAGCATGATTAACATAACCTGGGTGGTGAAAATGAAGAGAATAAAGTGCTTTTAGGAACCAATTTTACCTCAGAAGAGAAATGATATTTTGCACAAACTCTCAAAGAATTAAAGGACATGATTTCATGGAATTATGAATATCTCAAGGTCTTCAACACTTCCATTTTAACACACATTATTCCCCTAAAGCCTAGAATCAATCCATTTATGTAAAGACAAAGCCCTATGAATCCATTGCTAGAGCTCCTAATTTTTAGAGTACATAAACTACTAGTAGTAAGGATCATCTTCCCATCAAGACATTCTACGTGGGTTACGAACTTGGTACTAGTGATAGAAAAGAATGGGGAGATCAAACTATGTTAGATTTATATAACCTCATCAAATCTTATGAAAAGTGTAACTACCACTTCCCTTCATTGGATGAAGTGTTTTAGATTGTAAATGGTGCCCAAATTATGTCCTTCCTCGATGGTTATTTGGGATACAACCAAGTGGTGGTTGATTATGAAGATAGAATCAAAACAAATTTCACTACCAAGTAGGGAACCTACACATAAAAAATAATGCATTGTTGGCTTGATTAATGTAGGATCCACCTTTTAAATGGATATGTATATTGCATTCAAAGACTTAATATAAAAATTCATAGTTGTGTATATGGATGATCTTACTGTATTCTCTAAAAGTAGATCAGATCATATAACGGACTTGAGGAATGTGTTGCAAAGATGTAAAAACCATGGTATTTCATTAAATCCCAAGAAATGTATATTTGGAGCGACTGAAGGGAAATTGTTGAGCCACATTATCTCTATAGGGGGTATTTAATAAAATCTTGATAGAGTGGAGGAAATCTTGAAAATCCCATAACCCAACACTAAGAAAGAGTTGAAGAGTTTCTTCAACAAGATCAACTTCGTAAGAAAGTTCATCTTAAGTTTTGTTGAGATAATCAAAATGCATGATAACATGGTAAATAAGGATGCCAAGGTGAATTGTCCTAATGAATTAAAGGTGGCCTTCAACCAAATCAATGTCATTATTACTAACACAAATGTGTTCATTCATTTAAAATACACTTATCCCTTATACCTATACTCATACATTTTAACACTCTATGGATGCCATGTTAAATCATAAGAAGGATATGGGAGATGAAAGGCTAGTGTCTTTCATGAGTATCCCACCCAAGAATTCTAAACTTAGATATTTTTCACTTGATAAAGAGGCCTTCACTTTGATCAAGGATATCAAAAAGTCTAGACATTACATTCTATGCAATGAGGTGTTTTTGTGGTACCTAATCTAGACATATATGCCTTATTAATGTATAATGAATTGGTCAAGAGGTGTGGTAATTGGATGACCATAATACAAGAGTTTAACCTACGTATTCAGTCAATGAATATTATTTGAGGGCCAATACTCTATAAAACCATCACTGAGATAGATCCCTAAATTATTTTTTAATAATACTCAATGCATGGCATCATAGATGATGCTTGGTACATGGACATAGTCAGATATTTAATGAACAATGAGTGTATAAAGAAGATGAATCCCACTAAGTGTAGAGAACTACCACTAAGTAAAAACTACTTCATGATCAAAGTTGGCATACTCTACAGGAGAAACCATTAAGGTGTATATTTGAGATGCCTAAATAAAGAAGAATTGGTTTCAATACTCAAAGATTTCCATGGGAAATATGGAAATGAGAATGGTTCAAGAAGTACTATCACTCAATAAATACTATGATAAAGGTACTATTAACCAAATATTTTCAAATATGTTCATCTACATGTAAGGAATTTCCACATCTGCAAGGTCACTGCATCTCGTGAATGTAGCCTATTTATGCCACTATTGTTGAGCATTTAAGCTTAGGAATTTACTAAGTGTGGAGTAGATTTCATGGGAGCCATCAATGTCAATTCCTTTTATGGATATAAATTCATCCTTATAGTGATGGATTACTTCACTTTCTAGATTGAAGTTCAACCATTTTGGAATTACACCATTGATGTAATCATTCAATTCTTGGAGGAACATAGTGCCACAAGGTTTGGTATGTCCACCACACTATTATGTGACAATGTTCCTACTTTCTCCTCCCTATAATTCCTTGAATGGGATTATGATCATCAGGTAACTCTTAAGTTTTATTCAAATCATTATCCACAAGGTAATGGATTGGTTGAGTCTATGAATAATAATTTAGTGAATGTAATTAAGAATATTTTAGGAAAAAACCCAAGGGAGCTTAAATTCACTTTATGGTCATATATAACTAGGATCAAGTCTACCTTGGGGAACTCCCCCTATCATCTAGTAGATGGCCAAGATCTGATCTTCCTAACCAATCTGAAGATCCCTACCTTGTTGTTCTACAAAGAGTACATGGAAACTAATGATCCAAAAGAAGTTTGCCTCTTGAAACTCATGCAGTTAGAACAAAAAAGAGATGAAAGCTTACTACATTTTAGTAGACATTAAGAGGTATCCAAATGATGGTTTGATAAAAGGGCCAAAGTGAAGGCCTTTTGTTTCTTTACTCTGGTATTCCCATAGGATAGGGATCATGAACAAAAGGCATGACATGCAAAATTTGATAAATTATGACTTGGTCCCTACCAAATTTATAAAATCATGGGTGAGAATGCATTTTGCCTAAGGTGTCTTACTAGTGAGGATGTCCCATTACTTTTCAATGAATAATTCCTCAATCAATACTTTCAAGATTGAGTGGCTTGGAAATCCCTATAACTAAATTTTTTTATGCTTTCTATTTTTATTATCTATCCCTTGTTTTTTGTCTTGGGTTTGCTTTTTGTTTGTTTCCTATTTTCATTATTGGGTTTATCCTAACTAGTTTAGTCCTACGGTCCCCTATTTGATCAAATAAATGAAATGAAAGGATATTGCAAGAGTAACATGGATGGTGGTCAAAGAACCTAATCAAGATTTCACTCGAATAACTGGTGTAAATTATTATTTTATCTTGGTAATTTTTTGTGTTATGAAGGCTAATGATTCATAATAGAAGTTGTGAATTATGAAAAAATATTTTCTTGTTCAGTGCCATCTAAATCACGTAAATAAATATCTGAAGAACAATGCATCATTGCTTAATTTCTAGTTTGTATTAATCCATCATGAACTTGTCAATTTCTTTCTACCCATGGCTTGGTCCCCAACCCTATATAGATGAATTGTAATATCTCCTTTGAAAGGAATTGAGCTAAGATGTAAACTCTACAATTATCCTCAAAAGGGTGATCTCAATAACCTCCACCGTAAGATTTTTATCCTAGTTGGTAGTGGACCAAGGCCTTTGGGAGGGGTCAAAGGTATTTATGTTATGGATATAAATGCCTATCTATTTATAGAATAATTCCCACACCACTCCCCCCAAGCTAAACTAAAAAATATTTCCCTTTATTAGTTGCGACCTTATCCAAATTTGAATTACTATGCATGAATGAAAATAAGATGAATTCATCACTCAAATCACACACATAGATGGTTTTGGTAGGATCATAACATAGTATGTCAATTTTTATTATTAATTATAGTGCAGTTGAATTATGGATTACTCTAAGTTATTACTTAAAACTAATTTTTTTTCTTATTTTGAAATTAGGGATTATAAATTCTTAAAATACTCAAGAGTATTTCCCAACATGAGTCACCATTTATAATTACTTGCACAACACACCCCATTTTTAGACTAAAAATGGGGACCCTCTATTTAATTTGAAGTCTGGTCTTGTACCTTAAGGAATTCATTGTGGTTACTAGATTAAATCAACTTTCTCAGGGCTGTCTATTTTTCTAGATGTGAATATTTAAATCTAAATGTGCTTCATTATTTTACCCGAACCTACAACATTAGCTTTGCATTATAAAACACTCGGCATGCAAGTTCATGGCTTGAGTTGTTTTAATTTTAATATTTAAATTTTCATAAGTTTGATAAGTCTTAGTCTAATTATTTCATTGTGTTTTGAAACACATTTTATAGCTCCCTTTTAGACTATTTTCCATAGGTTTCTGCAAACTATCTAACTTTTTAGAGTTTTATTGCTTCTTTTCCTAAGTAATTTGGTCCATTTTTCTCCCTTTTGATTCAAAATGGCTAAGTGATTATAAGGCCTTATCCTTTTACTTAGTCATTTCTCATTAAAATTGATAAAATTGTCTTATGAATCAAACAAGTGAATAAGTCACTACACAGTTTTCATTTTATATACTTCGTTGCATTTCAAATTTCACCTTGGTTATTTTATTCAAATTTACTTAGCAGTTGGATTTTAAATCAAATATTGTTGACTAATATTCATTTATTCTTTACCTATAGTTTCTCAAAATGTTTTTTATGCCATGTTGTACTTCTTACAACTTTTGGTGGCCTGGGGCCACTTGAAAAGATTTTTGGCACTTAGTCATTTTTTAGCTTTTGCCTTAACCATTTTAATTTGAACTTAACTATTTATTTTCAAATTGAGGTTACTCATTATGCCTTTTTATATTGTGCATGAAATTACTCAAAATAAATATTTACTCTCTTCTTATTCAACATGGTAACTTTATATGGCTCCTAACAGTCCAAAATCTATATAAGAAGTCTTTTGGGACTAAGTTGGTTTCACAAAGTTGTCTATAACAACGTGGCACTTTTTTACTTCTTCAAAAGACTTAGTATATTTAATTCAAAGATACCCAGTGGATAAATGATGTCAAAAATGTTCTAAGATGATAGGTTATTAGGATGATTCCACATGGCATAATCCCTCTACTCTACTATCTTAGAGATGTCCAATTCAGAACAATGCCTCTAGGAAAGTAGGTGAGCGAGATGATGTCATGTGTAAAAATATCACTCTTATGTATCCATAGGGTGGTCCATACAGGCCCTAGTAATGATGATATATCCCCAATTAAAAAAGGGAGCAATATGACACTATGTGGCAAGATCATATTGCATAGTATCCCTATGATGTTTTGTATAAGCATAGTAGTATGTTAGGGTAACAGGGGAGCGATATTGTGATACATGGTGAAATCTTGCTTCACCATGGAATGAACAGTTAACTTGAATTTAAAGATTCAATTGAGTAGTGAAAGAGTGGAGAGAATTCATGTGGAAGGAAAGTCATCAAAGTTAAGGAAATGTTGGCTTTGTATCCAAAAAATCACAAGTCTAAATTTGATGTCCCATCTAACCATCAAAACTATCAAAAGGCTAAGAATGAACTGTGAATCTAATTTTATTTTTAAAATAAAATCACATTATAAATGAATCATGAAAGAGATGGGAATTGTTAACGTGGCTTGTATATCAGGATTAATAATAGACCATAAAGGATAGAATATATTCCTTAAAGAGGCATGATTCTAACTACATAAGATGTGGTGGTTGACTATTCCAATGTGGTCTTAATTGCATTCCATTGTAGGAATTCATTCTTGATTTGGTCCAATATGGTCCCAAATATTTCTATAATGCATCAGAGTGGAACTCACCCCCAATGGACCTCAAGTAGGCATGCCACATTGATGATTTATAAAACTACCCCATGATTGGGTGAATCTGGATTTCAATTTGAATTTATATTTTCTTGATTTAATAGGATAATTTCCTCCTTTTCTTATTTTAGATTGTAGTTACAGTTATTTTTAGAGTATTTAATGATTGCATGATTTTATTATTATTCTTAATCAAAAAAGAAAATTTAGATAACTAGATTATAATAAAATATAAGTGGTCATTCCCTACACATTTTTTATGGTAATGATGCCCTTATTTATTATAGACATTTTCTCTCTTAGATTATTTCACCATCTTTAGTTAGAGTTGTGCTAAGTCTAGTTCAATTAAAGATAGGTTTAAACGGGGATTTATTCAGTTAGATAGATAAGAGTTCACTTGTGTTTATGAAAAGAATTTTTACCTCCCTAACTCTAATCTTTTGCTTTTTATAATAATTAGTTTAATGTAAAAATATATCAATCTAAATTTAACTGTCTATCTTGGTTGATTTTATCATTTTGTCTCATAAGTTTATCATTGTTGTTACATTTTTTCATTCTTAGACATGATAAATTCATTAGAGAAGTTAGTTTGTGAAAAGAATTAAATATTTTAACCCTAAAAACCATTGAATAATTTAATTAAAGTTAATTATTTTGATTCAAATCATTAAAATAGGCCCCTAACATGGAATAGTTCACATCAGCCAACTAAGTGAAGACCAGCATACCCTTGGGGAGGTATTTTATTTATAAGATCTCCCTCCTCTCAAGAGAGTCCAAGGATTAACAACCGCTTTTCCTAATTGTTGGTTGTGTTTATAAAACCACACAAACATGTTCCGACATTACAAGGAGGGCCTAAACCATGCTTTAATTCATTAGTTGAAAACTTAAGCTAAGGCATTTTATAACCCATATATCCCACTAAGCTAAAGTTTCTATTAAGCTGAAGGGTATAATAATAAACATGTGATCAAAATATGTTGGGGATACTGTAGATCTCTTAGAACTCCCTAACCATAGAATAATAAAACCAAGAGTTAAAAAAGGAAAAGGGAAAGTTGAGCCCATCCCCTTAGCCTTTACCAATGACCAACATGGGCTAGATTAGACAAAAAAATATTTTGTCCTATGGCTATTTAAGGTGGAGCTCATGATTTACCCAAAAATCCAAATTTTTTTTTCTTATGTTCATAATGGGATGTGTCCAAAATACAGAGGAAAATATTCAATCCTTTAAACACACTCTAATTATAACCCATGTCTAGCATGAGGATGTTACCTATAGATTATTTCCCTAATCCTTAGGAGAAGTAGTGTACGCTTGGTATCTTGGATTACCCATTGTGTGTATTACTACCTAGGCTAAGTTAGAATCTTTGTTTATAAACCATTTCATATTTCCCATTGACCCTACAGTCTTATATTTAAAAAATTCAGCCACCAAGAGGGAATAAAATGAGCCGATGAGTATGGTCAATGCTCAATTCCACAAGTTATACCAACATTTAAAGGACCATTACACCTTGGCTAAAATAACTACCATACAGAACTACCTTAAATATCTAGATTTAATGACCTCTATGTTCCTTAGGAGGACCCTAATAACCTTAGCATCATTATCTTTGGCATATAATGAATTTGTCAACATTCATCACAAAATGATGTCTTAAGGCTATGGAGTTGACCCTTTACCCTTATTGGCTTAGCAAGGTGCATATAACAAAATACTAATGATTAATTAATCCCTATAGTAGCATACTCCATTGATGAATCCTATTCCAAGAACCTTATATGTGATCCCTAATCAAGTTTACAATCTAAATCCAATGATGTATCAACCTAATGGTTTACCTTACATGCCTCCCAACGATGTAGTTCCCTAAATGAAGAACCAACAACTAATCCTAATGGATTACAATAATGTTTCTACTATACCAACCACTAGTGGATACATTTCATCTAGAAACACCCAACAGGTACTTCCATCTTACTTAAAATCTAAAGTCCAGGCTAGCAACACTCACAACCATGCACCTACAGCTATCCTACAACCTAAATCACCAACCAACCCAGTGCTAGCACAAATTTAGAAGTGAATAATCTAAAATAGTTGTTTTAGAAGGTATCTAATGATGTGACCAACCTACATAGGCAAGGGCCTTAAACTTCCAATTAGAATGCTAATAACCAGTCTCAGGGTAGGATTTCAATTTTCAAAGTCCCAATAGGCAATGGAATTTAAGGTCATAATAATGGGAATGTGTCTAGACCTTTGAAGGTGGAAATTAGAACTACAAGCCCCCTATTCTATGAATTTCATAGACCTATCCCTAAATACTTGGTGCAAGTTGCACAATATTATAGACCATGTAGATACCAACTGTGAAGAATTCATAGCTACTCCAAACATCTTCTAAAAGGAGGTGGATAACATGGAAATCATGCCTACTCTTGATGATAATTAAAACTAGGAAAGGGGAACCCAAACATGACCTTTGTGTTAGACACTTGTGAATTTCCCTTTGATTATAAGAATGAGTATGAGGACAACCTATAAAAGATCCATGCTTTTAGATAGTTCTAGAGAGGGATTAATTACAAACTAAGTAGTAAATCGACCAGCCCATTGACCACATCTATTCCCTCAAATAAAAGTTATGTTCCACTTGATGTGAATTCAGGTAATAATCCTCCTCCACCCAAAGGACCTCTAACTTATATTGGTGTAGACTTTTGTCTTATGGGTTTTGTCTACATGTGTCACTAATTTTCTTAGGGTAGCTAGGTCATTTGGGAAAGTCAGTCTTACATTCATTAGAATGTGGGGTCTCTATATCTCTCCCTCCTATATATATATATGTAACCTCTCCCTTGTATTGATTATCTAGAGTTAATGAGTAATATCACTTATGAACTTTACTTTTTGGTAATCTCTCTCACCTACTCCATAGATTTTATGTGTGAAATTGATCTTATTGAGAGGTATTGGATAAATCCAATATGGTATCAGATCCACACTCAATGGTTGGTCACCTTTTCTCATATCCTTGGTGATATTCTTTGCATGTTTGGATTGGATCCATGGATCTTATTTGCAATTTTTTCATTTTGTAGGGATTATTAGTTTTTTGGTTCCATTATAACATTGTTTTCCTCCAACAAAAAGTCACCATATAGATCTAATTAGTTGTTAGGTGGTCCTATTTAATTACTTGGTTTGTTTTGTGTCATATGGCCTACTTCTCTGTCATATAGCTTGCCTCTCAAGTTTTTGACTTGCCTATTAGATAAATGGCCTTCTCTTAAGACCCACAACACGCTATGTAGTTTGTAATTGCTTTTTAAGCCATCAATATTCCTCATAAAACCATGCTAGCTGATTTGTCATCAACATATAATAACATCCATAGGGATATCATGTAGCAAGCAAGCCATCATAAGGAGATCTTAGTGGTGTTTTTTAATTTTTTAGGATGCATGTTGGTTCTACATATATCCTCTCTTGTTACCATTGTAGGGGTGTATTGAGCAGATCTAGAGCATTTTTTATGCTAGGGAATTATTAAATCTAAAAAAGAAGTGCCATTTTAAGTGTTGATTAGTATTGAAGTAGATTTCAACAAAAAAAGGCTTTTTTCCTACTATGGCATCTTAGAATACTCCTATCTACTTTAAAAACATTTTAGTCCACATGCTCTCTACCTAGACACCTCTGTATGCTATTTTCATGATGCATTCAACCTAGATCGATGTTTAATGATTTTATTTAGATGCTAGGGATCAATTGTTATGCTTAATTTATATTTCAATGTGTTGAAAGGAGACTCACGCATGGATAAAATCAAAGAGATTAGTGAGATAGTTGGAAAAAAGTCTAAAAAAATAAAATGTATAAGTTAACTGTTGTGGATGACCCAAAAGTTGAAAATGTATGAAGTCTATTGTGGATGAAGTCTATAAAATGAATTTTCAAATTTCTGAGTTTGGACAGATTAAGTCTATAAAAAATGTGCTTTCAAAGAAATATAAGTTGGTTGATAGTCCAAGGGAATACTATACTATGGTACACTAAAGTAGATAAATGACATGTGAGAATTCCTTAATTAGGAATTAATATCATACAACAAACATTTCTCAGTCAATCTTTACAGGGCAACCAAGAATAATTCAACTTTGCTATTGTAACAAAACAAATGATTGCTTCAACTTCTCTTCTTTTTCAGCTTCAGAAGATATTAAACAATGATATTAAAATTTTAGAACTCTAAAATTGTAAATGCATAGGTTTGGAACTAAATTTGATATGCATAGGCTAGTTGATGTGCTTTCCTATTTATTGTTAATCAATAGAAATATATATCTATAATTTATGTTTTTAATAGCAATTTATTTGTATATGTTTTAAAACTTTGCCTCTACGGAAACAGTATATATTTAAAAATTGATATAGACTTTGCCTAAACTGGTACATTCCAACATCACTACAAAGCAAACAAGAACAACTCCAACAATGTGCATATTATATACAAAATTGAAAAGTATTAGCAACCAAAATAAAAATTAAGCCTATCCTAAGTACTCTTGACAAAGTTATTGGATTTTTTATAAGTGCAAGCTTTAGGGCAAATGCCAGGGGCATAAATTAGGACATTTTGCTTTAGTAAATCACTGTTAAGAACAGTGAAATGTGAAGCAACAATACAAAAACATTAAGTTCCCCAAAATAGATTCATAGAAAATGGTAGCCCCTTTTTCTAAAGAACTTTGAAGTTGAATTTGAGTAATCAACGTTCCATATAGCTTAAACATTTTTTTAAAGAATTCAATTGTCCAAATTTAGAAATTCTTTCAAAGGAGACATGAGGTTATTGTTGTGGATGACCCACAAGTTGAAAATGCCTTGAAAGTAACATTCAACATAACATACTTGGAGTGTTGTACCTATGTCTATTTTGTAGAGAAGGTTGTAACACAAATCCCAGGGGTAGAGAAAGTTTACACAAAAAAAAACTTGTTTATGCAAGAAACATGTAACAATAAAACAAGACCAACTGTTAGAGTCTCTTGTCTTTCTTATATTTGAATGATGCAAATGTAATTCATAATATTTATAACAATTCTTCTTCATCAAAATTAAAACAAGATTCCAGAACTAATAAAAGAAGTGATATTATCATTAAGGTTATTTATAATCTATCATATGAAAAACAAAATAGCTTTTCATTTATGAAAGTGAGATTATTGAACCCATCTGTAATTGGAAATATAACCTCTAACATGTTCCCGTCAAATAAAGTATGTACCCAAGAACCACTATTAAACAAGGCAGCTTGACCCTTGATCAAGTATTCTCTCCATGTACCTTGATCAGAGAGCTCTACTCTATTTTAAACATGCTAAAACTATCCTTTAGGAGAAAAATTTGGGAAGGGCATATCATTTACTCCTACTAGTCAGTATAGAATTTAATAAATCTGAGTTTAGGATCTCGTAGACTAGAGAGAAGAAAAGAAGTTAAGCAGCATGGCCAATACTTTTAATAAAATATGGGGAAAAAAATATAGTCAGAAAAGGCTTCCAGTAAACAAGGCCGTATGAAAGGAAAAAGACAACTATGAAGATATTAATATCTACTAAAGTGTTTAGTAACAATAGTACGCTCTTTTTCTTAATATCTTTTAGGTTTGTGTGTAACCATGGAAATATGTTTATGCGAGCTAAATTGTTTTCATGCCAGGAGCCAAACAGTTTGAGATCTTGGGCTAGCCAATCAGTTTGACATCTTGTGCCAGTTTATTGAGATCTATCGGCCAATTCAGTGTGTGATTTTGTCATCTATTATGTGGTGGTTTTGTGAGAAATTGTGGGTTTGCTTCTTATGAATTCTAATTGAGGGTTTGCTAGAGGATAGCTCATTTATCTATGTATGTTTCTACAAATTGGGTTTGTTAGAGGAGGAACTTAAATTTTATGAGGGTTTATAGTTTATTAATTTATCTGGGCAATTTATTTCTACTTAATCTGGGATATGGTTGTGATTTTGAGCTCATTCTTCTACTTTTCATGTTTGGGCCTGTTTTAAAGTTGCGGAGACTGACCTCTTGTATATCATGGAGATTGCTACAAGATTTTTAAATCCGTACTGTGTAAGCTTTTAAATATTTATTTTGTGCTTTTCTTCTGAATGATTTGTGATTTACTTGTCTTCCCAATGGGGAGGGGGTATATCTTTTGGGGGCTATATTTCAATTACAGAAAGGGGTATAATCTGGAATCTCCATGGTTTTTTTCCGGCCCAGAAAGGAAATATTTTCAATTAATATGGGCTATAGCCCATTCATAGGCTACATGTAAACTAGATATAACTTGAAACGTAGAAGAGCCACAATATAAAACAAAACTGAATTAAATACAGGAATCTCACAAAATAAACTACCGTCTATAGTATCATGTTTACAGATATGGCATTACTTGACAACAAAGTAAAACTTGACGAGAATACAAAACCAAAAATAAACACGATAGATAAACAATGATGTACGGGACTGAAATAACAATGATATATATAAACTGTAAATACTATTTCAGGAACACACATTTGAAGATTGTTAATGATTTGCTCATACCTTTGACTACGCTGAAGGTCAGAATCAAGGCAACAGAAAATAGAACCCACGTATGGTCCTTGCCCAATTCGTTAGCAGCTGCGGGATTCGCAGAGTGCAGAGGAATATCACTGCTCTGCCTCCAGTATACGCATAATTTCTCTTGCCATATTCAATAGCAAAGTTTTGGAGGGAATGTAACTGTGTCTTTGCCCAACACCTGCTTGCCACGGGGCAGGAAAAAAAATTTGTGGGCTTGGACTTGCAGCGGCCTCCCACCGCTACCCGGAACATGACTGCAGGACACCAAAATAGTAACTGCTCCTGATTTTTAGGCATTAAACGATTTTTCTACAGTTATAGAGAATAAATATTACATGAAACCTACTGTTCCGAAAATCTGGTGCAATTGCAATCCCCGTGGGACTACACGCTCTAAAGTGCCTACTACAATCTGCTTAATAACCTATTACAATTAAAAATTGCCAGTACCTGGCCCACTAACTTCGTCGCCAATACGTTCCCCAATGCCCAGAATGGGCCAAGCTGCCAACAACTTGGCCGATTCGTGAATCGTGAGTTAATGCAAAAGAGCTCTAAAAAATTTACTTGTTTATATATTTCCGTCACCCATGATGCAGCCATTTGAACCGGTTGGTTGTCAGTTGTCACTGTCAGTGTCTTCAGAATAGTTTTATACTTCTTATTAAATTTAAAGAGGAAAGTCAAGCATTCTAAATTTCCACGATTCCGCAGTCTTTGTGAATGGTGCAAGGGACAAAGCGGACACTGAACTGTGAAAAATAGAAAAGAAGCCATCGTGAGTCGTGGACTCGCGACTCGGCCAAGTTTCCAACAATGTTAAACTTCACATTTTTTTCGCAGTCTGTTCAACTTCACATATGTGAAAATATATTGTTGCGCATAGTTTCTAGCCTCTAGGTGACTGTAGTCGTGAATCATGATTACAGAGTCGGTCCGCTGCCGGCCCGCCGTCTTCCGCCCCCTCCCCTCCGGGTCCCCATGTTGGGAACTTGGAAGTTGGAACTTTTGAAGAGCTTTCAAAATTTAGCCCCACCGTTTTGGTTATTTTTTTCCTCAAAATGTGGCAGAAAGGACGACTCTCCGAGTTTTTAAACCAGAGGAGGAGATGGATCTCAATGCTACGAGCAAGGAAGAATCATTATCCTCTGCACTGCTTACCTAATGGTTTTTCTTCCCATTCGGAGATGGAGAAGAGACGCGGCGCTTTTATTTTGCATTTTGTGAGAATTTGATCTTGCTTTGTTTGACAATCCGGCTCCAACTCAGGTCGTTCCTTTTCCCTTTGATCTTAGTTGTTTGTTTCTCATGCTTCAAAGTTTTTTTCCCCTTTCAAATGTTTTTTTTTTATTTTTTCATTTAAGAGAGTAGGGTTTATTTTGAGAACAACCTTGCCCTCTACCGCAAAGGGTTTATTTTTATAAAAGTCCTTGTCTTTATTAGAAACATTTGTATATTTATGTGAATCTCTTCTATGGTCGTGTTATCTTATAATAATCGTAGATCTGAGTTTCAAAAATGGTAACCATTGAAATTTACCTTTATAAATAAGGTATACATTGTCGTTTAAACATAAATTTTGTGTTGACTCTGTTAAAATAGGTTTTGTGATTACTTACTAAAACATTTATGATCCAAATTTTTTTTGTTACATACCGTGGATTTGTTTCCACATCATTTATGGGTACACCCCTGTTAGATGCCATTTTTTTAAAAGGTTACAACATGTAATGTGATAAAATGTGTATCTTTGTTATTTCATTGCAAAGCATCTTCCCATAAAATTATAAACTTGTAGGTTGAATTTGTAATATATATTTTTTATTATGTTGTCTAACGTCTTACAGGGTGTTTTACAGTTGAACGGTTGCCCATTTATTCTCTACCTGTTGTGGTGTTTTTAATAAAGCCTTCCAACCCTTTACAAGTGGCGTTTTGGCTTTCCTTTACCCCTAAACAGATATAATTTAAGGAAGAAATAGGGGGTGGACTTTTTGTTAATAGTTGTGGGTATTATTGTTCTGGACGCGTTTTGACCATTGTTTGGTGTAGAATTGGACACTTTACCTAATTCAAAAGCATTTTCATGTGAAAATATTTCTCAAGTGAACTACCTCATTTGAAAAATAGGTCTCTGTTCCCATGCATTTATGAATATGGGTAGTCTATTCAACTAATGCATCTAAAATATTATGATAAATTATAGTATTTTTAAACATATTTACATATATTCAATATAATAAAATTTTCTTTATATTAATAATATCTTTATTTTATATCTTTTTTTAATATGATTGTGAAAGTTAAAAGTGAAAAATGAATGTTATACACAAAGTAATATTAACTTAAAAACCGTAATAAAAAATTTCTTGATGAATAAAAGTGACTATCAAATTTAACCGTTGCTGCCAATATACATACCTTTGATGTAAAAATGACATAACGAGATGACGTCTCATGGAAATATAATATTGTTTGAGAAAATGTAATGAAAAAGTGTACAATAAGTTAAAGTATACTATCATCTCTTACCAAACTAACATCCTTGGAACATGGTCACTATAAATCAATATATGTTCGGCAATAATCTTACTAACTGGCTGAGCATGGGAAAACTTTACGCCACACAAAATGTAATGAACTTGTTCAAATGGATTATAACAACTTTGTCAGCATATTCCCTGCATGAACCAAAAAATAATAATACTTTCGAACAAGGTAACATCCATCAAAGCACAATGGAAAACATTTAGATGTTGAATATCATTTTAATAGATGGTGGAAACATGAATCCATAGACGATTTTTTTTGGGAAGTGATTTATGCCCAACACTATCCTTCAATCATTTTAATAGGCAAATTCAAATATGTGGTGGAAGTGTTGGGAGGATTTAATGGTCTGCATGACAAGTGGTTGCATTATCTATTGATGCTTATTCTTATAAGAATTATTGGAAGGGGCATAATTTTATTATTAAGTAGTAATAGGTCCTTAACTACAAATTACTCAAGTTGAAGTATATTTAACTAACCATATTATTTTTTATCTTTAAAAGGCTTGTAGAACGCAAAGCCATGTACATTTAGGGCATTTTCATAATGTTTTTCAATGAAATTTACCAACAACTACAAGTATCCTTCTAATGGTAAATGCCACCGACTTCATAATGTTGTTATCGTTGGGGTGAAAACTAAAATTTTTTAGCACACTTTCAAACGCATTGCATAGTTAGCTGAATACGATCATACACTCATGAATATGACCATATACCCATGGTTTACATGCAATGTTTGCATGGACATACTGGTTATGGTTATAAATATTATAACCATAAGAGCTATGACTGTGAGGGACTATGGCCAAAACTTTTATGATCATAAACCCTATTGCCTTTTAGTTTTAATGACATAAGTCTAAAGAGATCTATGAAAATATATCAATATAAAATAGATTTAAATTTATATTTATATATAAACTTTTACTATTTTTATAATTTAAATTTATTTTTAAAAATAAAATTTAATATATTTTAAAGTAGTTTCAGACCTCTACATATTATAAGGAAGATTTTAATTTTTGAATAATCTTTTTAGTTTTTAAACTTCACCAAATTTCAAGATTTTATGGTTTTGTACACACATATTTGTTATATAGGATTAGCTATATTATTAATGTGTTTATGTATATGTAAATTATTAGTTTATATTTATTTTGTGTTGGGTCTTGTATTTCTTTTTTTTAATATTTTTCTTAAAATTTTACTTTTGAATTATTTTGGGTTATCAATAGTACCATAATTTAATCTAAAATACTTGAAAACCTATTAATTATCTTTTTCTCCCTCAAAATAATCTCTGATGCTCTCATAATCTCCACTTTTTAAATTAGAGTTTCATGGTTATCCTCTAAAGATCAATCCGACAATCTTAGTCATTTTGTTTTATGGATTCCTTGACCTCTATTCTTAATTTGTTTGGTCTCTTTTACTTTGTTTATTCGATGTGTAATAAGGTCTTAATTTGAATTTAATAAATATATAAGTAAACAAGCACATTAATATATTTGAGAAAAAAGATTAAAACATAAATATTAAGATACACTTGTTTTTTTTTTTAATATTAACATCTAATGAATTTTAAAACTTAAATTCTATGTATAAAACACTATAATAAAATTGTATGAGGGTTTATTATAAGATGAATATTATAACAAATCAAAATATTAGAATATGCAATGTTATAATCACTCTCATTTCATTTCAACCTCAAAATGGATGTTAACCAAAACACCCCCTTATAACCTTCACTAAAACCTTAAAATTATATTAAAAAATACCAAAGACTATGATATTATAGATTAACTTAAGAACACTTATGCTAGAATAGCTATCTTATAATTTATTAAAAGGTCTAATGTTTATTAGAAAAATATACTCTATAAGGTCTTAAAAGCCACTAATTTGACAAGTAACATTACTCTTCTCATTTTTGATTTGTTGTTAGATCTTTATTAGATAATGAGAACCTAATTTTGAGTAATAAAAATTGTAGATGTCACCTTTGTACATTTAATTTTAATTAATAATAAAGAGATTAAAATATTCATTATAGATAATGTGTTGAGAATAAATACTTTCAATTATTCTTTTTCTCATTACATTGAAAATTGGAAGACATGCCTTCAAAAATTATGATATGATTATTTAAGGGTTTGAAAATCAATCAAGAAAGGATGTTGGATAAATTAAATTGAACATATCCTCAGGAACATAAATTATAAACCATTATTTAACTGAATATGGATATATTATAATTCAAAACACAATATAAAATGGAAAATAATTGAATCCAATGTCTTTCATATTGAAATACAGATATATTATTAAATTTTTATTTCTAAGAATTTAGTTTTTAATATAAAAATATCAAATTTTAATATATGAGATATCAAATTCTAATATTACAAGTATTGGATTGTAATAATGTCATTATTATTTTTTATTGATAATATTTATGAATTTTGGGTTGTTATTTATTTAAAAAACTTTATTGATTGTATTTTAAATATTTGACTTCAATATTGTTGGTTTATTAATGTTGTACTTTTAATTTAATAAAAAATATTGCAAATCAACACAAACATAAATATTGGATTTCAACATCCTAAATCTTGGATTCCATTTTTATATATTTTTAATATTAAATTATTAATTTGTTTTCATTTTTATTAAAATATTAGATTTCAATATTACAATTATTTATTTATTTTTATTATTAAAATATTAAATTTCAATATTATAATTATTTCATTCCAATATTATTGGTTTTTTAAATATTTTATTGTTATTATATCAAATTTTATTATATATATTCTTATTATGATTTTTTTTTTTTTTTTTTTAATAAAGGAAGGGCAGTGGAAAGAAAAAAATATGAAACATAATGGATAGGTAGTTTTCTTTTGGCATATAAGCCTTAATTTTAAGGCAAGGAATATATATATATATTATTACAATTGGCTATAAATAGGAACCATTATATCTTCATAATAATAATAATGTCAGAAATTTAATGGTTATTAGGTTTTTAGTAAACATATATTTTTTATTCATAATATTAATATACTTTTTAGGAATAATTATATCCAAACAATATTTTTTAGAATTTAGTGAATACTAAGTTCACAATAAATATATATCTCTGATTTATAATATATTTTTGAAAAAAAAAAAAATCTGAACAAATATGTCATCTATAAAATAATATTGGGAACATAATGACTACTAAATTGCCAACATATTTAAATGAGATTAACCAAATATAACATAATAATATTTATTTATAAAAATATATATGTTATATTATTTATAACAATTTATTTACAATACCTCATACATCATCAATATTTTTAAGTACAACCAACATCAACAATAATTCTCTTAACAAGTATTTTGTTTCACCTTTATTATCTATACTAAAAGTCTTTCACATATTATAGTTCCTCCTATCATTAATTTTTTAATCTCAAAATCATCCACGAATATTGTGTTTATGAAAATATAAACACCATTAATTTGCTCTTAAAATTGGTTCACAAATTTATAAAATATGCTTGGATTTCAAAAACTGTCATAACCTCTTTTTTTTAAATCTATTTCTGTTTTAAATATAACGAAGAAAATAAAACAATTTTATAAATAAGTTAAAATATAATTAAAACCTAACTATATTATGCTAAAAATAGTAAACGAGCGAAATAAAAATGTTGAATTGATTGTAGGCCTGTAGTTGATTAAGTGCCGAATTTGAGATTCCGATTCCACATGATTAGGAACAATGGATGTGTGATTCTTACTTAGGGTAGGATTAATGTTAACCTTTTTTTAATCTCTATTCATGTCCTCTTTCACGGATTCGTTGTTTTCGCAGGTGGATGTCATGTTTGTTTGTACTTGTGCTTTGAATAATTGACCTAAACTACATAATTCAAAAAAGAGGAGAATAATTAGTTGGAGCGGGAAACCATAAAAGAATTCTTTTACGTATATCACATACTAAAATTAGACCTTAAGTAGTTCTTTTACTATGTTGTGTCATGTTGTCATGTTAATTGATGATATAAATAAAATATAATAACTATGTAGGATGATTAATTTATCAATGTAACATTTATTATAATTTATAAAGAATATTTATTAGCTATTCAATAATATCTTTCAAAAACTAAATAATTATATTTTTAAAAGAAACATAAAAAGATAAAGTATTAATTATGTATAATTATTCATAATTTTTGACAATCCACACAAATTTATCCTTTCATTTTATAGCTTTAAAAAATTTCTACCTTATTCCAATATATTTTAAAATATTAAATATATTTATAAAGTTATCAAATTTAATCATTCGACTTTTTGTCCCACTAGATAATCATTTTCATTTCTACATAAATTAAGAATCTATAGATATTTCTATCTCCTTTCTTAATACTTTTCTCTTTTCTTTAGATACCATGATTATCAAGCTAGTACTACTATTACTACATTAATTTTTTTTTGATGGATAACAATAAGGGAAAAGGATCCCTTACACTAAAGTAAAAAATTACTTGATTAGTAGATCAACTTAACAAAGACAAAAAAAATGTATCTTAGAGAACATAATGAGACCTGTAGAAAGACAAAGAGCCAAGCAACCACAAAGCCAACTAGATATAACAAGAGAGAAGACCAAAAAGAAGCTTAAAAGCTTCACAAAGATAACCACAAGCCAATAATAGAAGACACATCCTAGAACAATCCAGGAATGTAATAAGGAATAACCACTATAAAACAACTCAAAAAATATAGGAAAATACCACTAATAGAAGCCTTAGACTCCAAATTCTAGAACAAACTTCAAACACTATACCAAGACCATTGAGTTTACAAAAAACCTCATTTAACGCAAAATCACTAGACTGAACAATTGCAGATTGATCAAATGAGAAGTTGCAATCGAATTAAATATTTTCTAATTAATTCTCTAGAAGATTCCTAGGAAAGGGAGCCTTTACAATGCCAATTTTCATTAGGAGAAAGGTGAAGAGCTTCAAAGTTTACTAAGAAATTTGTTGGAGAGTTAGTCTTTTAATAGTTGTGGGAGAAATAAATATTTTCAAAAAAAAAGAATGACATGGAGAATAACTTGAATGATTAAATTGAGTTACCACTTATAAGATTTTCTAGACTTTACAATGTTGATAATCAAGAGAGAATCACCTTCTACTATTAATTTCATGAAATTAGATTCAATAGTAGTTTTCAAACCTTTGAGAAGAGCTACTACTTCAGTTGAATTGTTACAAGACCATGGAATGTTGAAGGCAAAACATAATAGCACTTGTCCTAGATTATCTATGAAGATGCCTCCACATCTAGAAAGCCCTAGGTTATTTTAAGATGCTCCGTCAAAATTTAACTTGACATAATTGTCGTTTGAGAGCTTCCAAAAATCAAATAATCTTAGGAAGAAAGTTGAAGTTGTTTTTAAATAAGTTCTATTTTAAGAAAATATGATGTTTTTCTCCAATAATTTTATTTTTTAAAGTCGAAACTTTAACTTTCAAACCTTCTTGACGAGCATCTCAATTTAAAAAATAAAAAACTCTTTATAAAAAGAAGGATAACTAAAAACTATTGTTTATTTATTTCAATAAATTTCAGACCTGTAATCCATATACTTTTATCTTAATCCCCTCCTATCCAATTAATAAAAAATTCTCAAATAAAAGTTGTTTCTACCCAAAATTTATTCCTTTTCTTTTTTAAAAAAACCAAGACAAAATTCCCCAAGAGATTATATTTGACCTGCGAGGTCTTTTTGCTTCTTGAGAGCCATTTAAGCCCCCAAGTTTTCATGTTCCCTAATTTTACACTATTAATTATGATATACAAATCTCCTTCAACCTCCATGTTTGATATCCAACAATCGGTATATAGGATCGTGTCGAAATAACCTTCCCTCCGTTTCATTGTTATAGACTATACCTGCAATAAGTAGTTACAAATACATTTAGGTTTCCACTGTAACACCCTCCTTGGTGCTACCATAATTTTTTACCAAAAAAGCTGTGAAATTTTTATCCTTTTAAATAGAGTTGATGCATAGCAAGTGTTCGATCTCAGGTTTGCTACCCTGCACTCCTTTCATGATTTGAATGATTCTAAACTCGTGTAAGAAGGAAAATATAATTATCAATATCTTTTCATGAACTCACGATCAAGTTTTGTCAAGAACTCTAGTCTGTTAATTCACGCCATGCATCTTGTGTTGGATGAATTCTACATGAGATTAGCTTAGGCAGAGAGAGGTCTCGATACAGTAGATTACCTCCTTTCTATGGCTCAATACATATGGAAAATTGTTATTGCAGAATATTAATTTGGCAGCGCTGATTAGGCTACCTCGATGGGTTGCCTATCTACTTATCACTGATAAAAAGGATAAATGTTTTGGCCACGAATGATAAAAATATTATTATTGTTTCCCTGTCCTCCTCATCTACTCTGTGTAGCCACCAAATAAATTTATTGTACTAGGTTCAAATTTGAAATGTGTGAACCATTTCATTTTTTTGGGAAAAATCCTTGGTAGGTAGGTGAGTAGCCAGTAAAGATAAAAAGAAAAGAAGATAGACATAATAGATATTAACACACTAGCAACAGAATGAAGAAGTGGCAAAAAATAGAGGAGCAACTAGTAGTTTTTGACGCAGTAGCAAGAGCATAACATAGACCCTGGAAAAGAAAGTGAAGCGTAGAAGAAAAACATAGGAACACACTGTTGACAAAAGGAAGTTAGAAATAAGAAGAACATCAAGAAAACAAAGCAATATAAAAGAATGTTCGCTGACAGTAGTTAGAGGAGAACAAGGAAAAAATATCAGTTTGTAAGAGTTATTTTGTAATAGTTGTAGCTATGTAAGTTTATGAATTAAGTTAGTTTGTAATATAAATTTTTTAAGTGAATTTAATACAAGAAGTTCTATATTTTTATATACACCTTTGTCTTCATTATTTTGTTATTTTTTGTGTGTTTTAATGTATTTACATCATTGTTTTGATTAGTTATGGACTATTTATGAAGTTCCTATTTTTATTTTATTTTCTGTTATTGTCTACTACCCCCGTAGGATTACATATTCTTTCTATTTTCTACCAACAACTAAAATCAGAGCCCTTAGGTTGTAAGCTTATTTAGACATGGCAACAGGTAGTTCTAATTTATGGTAGCAACCCACTACATTTGATAAAAAGAACTATGATGTGTGAAGCATCCAAATGAAATCCATATTCAATTCTCAAGATCTATAGGAATTGGTTGAAAGTGGATATAATGAGGTTGCAGACCTAGCAGTGTTCAATACATTAATTCAAGCACAAAAAAATGCATTAAAAGAGAATAAGAGAAATGATGAAAAGGTACTCAACTACATACTAATGCCACTAGCCAATTTAATATTTCCTAAGATTAAAACAATTGTTCATTCTAAACAAGCATGGGATATTCTTCAAAATACCTATCAAGGGAGTGACAAGATGAAGCTTGTCAAGTTTCAATCAATTTGACCCTATAGTGGTTGAAATTAAAGAGTTAAAGGATTTGAGACAAATGACAATAGATGAGCTAATGGGTTATTTGAAAAATCATGAATATGTCAGCCACCTCCTCTCATGAGAAAGTATCAAAGACCAATGTGAATGTGAGAGGAAGGGGGAGAGGATCAAACAATAGAGGAAGAAGAATAACTTTTATTAGTTAAGAAGGTGGAAGGCATAGCCATCAAGAGTCACATGGAAGAGGGAGAGGAAGGAACAAAAACATTTCTAAAAAAGAATCTACACAAAAGAATGATAAGTTTAACATCCAATGCTATTATTTCAAAAGGTATGGAAACTATACTAGTGAGTGTAGAAAGAAAGAGTATGTTATGTATAGAAATAATTTAAATTTATCCAAAACACAAGAGGGTAAACCTAATAAGAATAAGAAAGGTGGAAACTTGTTCATAACATGCAACATTGTCGAGCAAAGTGGTAAAGAAACTTGGTACTTAGATAGTGGTTGTAAAAACTGCATGAGTGAAAACAAAGAGATGTTCAATCACATTGATGAGAAAATAAAATCAGAGGTGAAGATGGGAAACAATGAAAAAATTCACATCATGGGTAATGATAACATATATATTCACACCAAGTAAGGTGATAAAAGGCAAATTCAAGATGTTTACTATGTGTCCATGTTGAAGCATGACCTTACTAGTATCAGGCAGCTTGTCCAAAAGGGATACAAGGTTAGATTTGAGAATGGTGAATGCATAATATTTGATAGGAGTGGCTACTATAGGAAGATTGTAGAAGTCAAAATAATAAGCAACTGAATGTTTTCATCGAGAGTAAGGAGTGAGATGGCAACAACATTTAAAATGATGATAGTAGATGAGTCTACGCTTTGTCATCTAAGGTATGGACATTTGTGCTTTGGAGCGCTGAACATTCTTCACAAGAAGTAGATGGTGAGAGGGTTATCCCTTATAGAATAACTAAACAAAATGTGTGAAGAATGTATATTGAGAAAGCAACATAGGAGTGCATTTCCCATGGGTAAAGCATGGAGAGCCAAAGATCCTTTAAAGTTGATCCATTTAAACTTTTGTTGTACAATGAAGACCCCCTCCCTATCCAAGAATGTCTACTTCATGACATTCATAGATGATTACAATCAAAAGATATGGGTGTATTTTTTGAAGAACAAATCAGATGCATTTAAGACCTTTAGGCAATTGAAGGTTGTGGTGGAGAAATAAACTGGCCACTATATAAAGATTTTGAGGATGGATAAAGGGGGAGAGTATATCTTTAATGAGTTCATGATTTGTTTCAAGGATCATGGCATCAAAAGCAATTTACATCTAGGTATACACGACAACAAAATGGTGTGATCGAGAAGAAAAATATGACCATCCAAGAGATGACAAAGAGTGTGCTAATGGCAAAGGGTTTACCTAATAATTTTTAGATTGAGGATTTAGCAATAGTTATATATTTTTTGAATATTTTTTCAATAAAGAGCATCGGGGATATGATCCCTCAAGAAGTATGGAGCAACCAAAATCCAAGTGTTGAACACCTTAAAGTGTTTGGTTGTGTGGCATACGCTCATGTGCCAAAGCAAATAAGGACAAAATGGGATGACAAATGTGAGAAGTGCATTTTCATAGGGTATAGTGATCAATGAAAGGTTTACTAGTTATAAAATGTCATCACCAAATAACTCATAATTAATCGAGATGTTCAATTCATTGAGCATGAAGCTTAGGAGGAGGACAAAAAGAAGAACCAACACAAACAATGGCTAGTGGACCCTTTATTAAATCTGAAATAGTAGGTAGTATATCTACTCATACACTAAATTGGACCCCTATTTCACAAAAATTTTATTCATCTAATGGAAACAACCATCAAGGAGGCTAAGGAGTTGTTCAAGAGTCAACATCATACTCCAACTTAATTCAACGCCTAGTAAGGATAAGAAGCTTGCAAAAAATCTATGAGTAGTCAAGGTATAAGTAAAATGAAAATGAAATTATGAGTTGTGCTCTCTTTTTATCATCTGATCCTATATACTTTTAAGAATAAGTCAAGAATAGAAAGCAGTGTAAGGCAATTGATGAAAAAATACACATAATAAAGAAATCAGACTTCAGAGTTAGTTAACCTACCAAAAAAAAGATGTCATAGGAGTTAAGTGGGTATGCAAGACAAAAACCACTACTGAAGGCAAAATAGAGAGGCATAGGGAAAAATTAGAGTGAAGGGATACAATTAAAGACCTAGACGTGACTAAAATAAAATGTTTACACTTGTAGCAAGACTAGAAACAATGAGGACAATCATAGTCATTGTTGCTCAACACAAGTGAAAAATGCATCAAATGGATGTCAAGTTAGCCTTTTTGAATGGAGTGCTAGAAGAAGAGCTTTATGAGGGAAAGCCACCCTTATATGAGATTCTTAATAGTGAGAACAAGGTATATATCTTGAAAAATGCATTGTATGGGCTCAAGAAAGCCTCAAGAGTTTGGAATAGTCGTATAGACTCACACTTATTGAGCAATGGTTATATAAAAAGTGAAAGTAATCCCATAATCTACATCAAATCAAGTAAAGATGATATTTTGATTGTAGTTTTATATGTGGATGATCTAATATTCATCAGAAAAGCAAATCACTCAAAAGAAGAGTTTAAATTAACCATGAATAAAGAGTTTGAAATGATTGATTTAGTCTTCTTGAAGTATTTTCTTGCGATAGAAGTCAAGAAAATGGATAGTGGCATCTTTATATACCAATTTAAGTATGAAAAAGAGATTTTAGAGATGTTTATGCTATTGGATAGCAAGCCAGTATCTACATCAGCTAAGATAAACTTAAAGTTGTGCAAGGATGATTGCAACAACAATGTAGAACCCACATAGTATAAGAGCTTAATGGGAAGCTTAACGTATTTGATTGAAACTAGGTCAAACATCATGTATGTGGTCAACCTAATTTCTAGATTCATGGAGATGTTAAAAGAGACACATTTGCAAATGGATAATAGAATATTCAGGTACGTGAATGGAACAAGAGATTATAGAGATTTATATGAGACAACATATGAGTTTCATCTTATGGGTTACACGGATAGTGATTGGGCCGATAGCCTTGATGACTGTAAGATAACTTTGGATTATGTATTTCATCTTGGTCTAGGAGCCATATCTTAGGCTTCAAATAAGCAACCTATAGTATCACATTCTATAGCTGAAGAAGAGTATATAACAATTAATACAACAATATGCCAAGCTATATGATTAAGTATGATACTTTAAAATTTGCATGAAGAGCAACAAGGAGCTTTTACAGTCTATTATAACAATATATCCTTCATAGTGGTGTCAAGAAAACCTATCTTTCATGGTAGGAGCAAACACATTACTATCAAGTATCACTTCATTCAAGAGTTATTGAAGATCATGTGATAGAGCTTAAATTTTATAAGTTAAATCAGCAACAAGCTTATATTTTTATCAAGTCATTGGAAAAATATATTTTTATGTGCACATAAGAGGAAGGTTAGGGGTCATTAATTCAGCAACATTAGTCCTATAAGTTTTTATTTCAAGTTTGAACTCCTACAGTCCATTTCTAGACTCCTATAGGCCATATTTGGATTCCATAATGCCAACTCTAGACTCCTACAAGTTATATTTGGACTCTTACAGACCATCTGTAGACACCTACAAGTCAGCTCCAAACTTCTACAAGTCATCTTTAAAATTTTATAACATAGCTATGAAATCAACAACTAGTTGTTATTTTCACTAAGCCATTATCAAAAAATATTTCCATGCACTTAAGAGGAAGGTTAAGGGTCATGAATGAAAAAACATTGGACCTACAAGGTTTTATGTCATTTTTGGACTCCTATAGCCTAGCTCCAAACTCCTACATGTCAATTCTAGACTCCAACATGCCAATTGTGAACTCCTAAGGTCAGCACCAAACTCTTACAAGCTAGATCCAAACTCCTATAGGTTAAATATGGACTCTTATAGGTTAGCCCTGAACTCTTACAACATATCTATGGACTCTTCATCTAGCTATGGACTCCCATAAGGTAGTTGGGAAATTTGCCATTCTAGCTATGAATTTTAGTAGTGAATCTTTAGACATGCACAAAGTGAGTCCAGAAAGATATAGACAGGTGAAGATAAGTTATAAGAATGTTTTGAATACTGAAAAAAAGTCCTGCAAACCATGGTAGGAAGGTAAAGAATAAGGGGGAGTGTTAAAATATTATTATTCTTTCCCTATTCTCCTCACCTACCCTGCTTAACTCTGGACTCAATAGTTGCAACCACCAAATGAATTTATTTCAGTAGTTACAAATTTTAACTATGTGAACTATTACATTTTTGGAGAGAAAAATCATGGTAGATATGTGAGCAATGAGTAAAGAAAAAAAGGAAAGAAGATAAACATAATAGATATTCACGTAGTAGCAGTAGAAGGAAGAAGTCACAAAACACAGATCAATGACTAGAAGATTTTGATGCAACAACAACAACATAACATGGAGCCTAGAGAAGAAAGTGAAGAGTAGAATAAAAACACAATAGTAGACTTTGGATAAAAGGAAGGCAGAAATAAGAAGAAAAACATTAGGGAAACAAAGAAGAATTGAGGAATTTTTGCTGATAGCAGTCAGAGGAGAACAAAGACACAATATTAGTTTGTAGGAGTCATTTTATAATTGTTGTATCTATGTAAGTTTATAGTTTTAAGTCATTTTATAATAAGAGTTTGTAAAGTTAATTTAATACAAGAAGTTCTATATTTTTCTATACACCTTTGCCTCTCCTATTTTTTTTTAACATGTGTTTTGTTGCATATACAACACTATTTTGATTACTTATAGACTATCTTCAAAGTTTCAATTCTTGTTTTATTTTTTTTATTAGCTGATGCCCACCTAGGCCTACATAGTTTCTCTATTTTTATGCCAAAAAAGAAGCAACCTAATCCATTGATTCACAAAAATTGGAATATGAACAAATTTATTTATGGATAAATCTATTTTTAATGATCTTGATGCTTGGAGATCATTTCTGAGGGATCAAACCATAAATTTATTTATATTGGCCACTAGCTTACCTAGCTTCAACATGCTCATATCTATTTTAATTTACTATGGAATGCCTTTAGCTTATCATGATGTAAAAGTGGTTTTGTTGGATATTTAAGATGATGCCACCTATGTGATCCATAAATTGATTGTAGGCATAAATTTTTGTCCCTTGAAAAAAATTTGGCCTCTTATTTTATAGTATGTTTTATAGATATATGTGTAATTGACATATTCAATAATTTCGAAATTTATTTATCATGTATTATATCCAAACATTTTTTTGCATATAAATGTGATGAAGAATGAATGAAGTTTTTTATTTTGAAGATATTGATACATCTATTCGAGACATGAGTAAATCGTAATCTTCAATTTTTGGCTCAACATTTATAATATTCAATAAGAGATTTCAAAAGGACACTTGGCATGGATCAAAACCTCACTGGCAGAAAATTGTTTGCAATGTGACAACAATGTTAAATATCCACCAAAGGGTAAAACCATATTCAACATTCATGCATACATTGGTATGTCTTGCATTGGAGGATGTTGGCCCAAATCATCAATAAGAATGATAGATTTCCCACCAAAATTATGAACTTGTGTTGGGAAAAACATATCATAAACACTAATGTCTGTCAACAAATTTTGGCCTATGAAACTCATTTTTTCAATGATAATGTAGTGAATATGTTTCAAATATTATTTTAGAGATACATATCTCTATCCTTCAAGTGGTTTAATTTACTTTATAGGTATCTGAAGGCTTGCATATATTATTGAGGCATTAATATTAAATGTTACAATGCCAATTGGAGCAAGCAATAATAAGGGAGTTTTATTTTAAGATACTTGTGAACTTAATACAAGATTTATTTTCTCCTAATAATTTATGATTTCCTTGTAATGAAATTCCTTTAGATTATAATTGTCAATGGAATAATTATATCCCATTGAGTGAATTGGTCCAAATGAATGTTAATTTCAAGAAGTTATTTTGCAAATAAAATACCAATAGTAGGGAAGTTGGAGGAATGAACTTGAGAAATTTGGTGGGTTATTTAATTAATCTGTATAAAAGATTCATTTTTTTCTTGTAAGGATAGGGGAAAATTGTTGTTGTTCTAATTATGATGCATGTCATATTCGTGATGGCCAAACATATCAAGTTCATTTATTTCCATATAATTTATAGGGTGGAGATGCAACAAGAATTTATAATCATCAATTTGCTCATATTCGTGTTGATTCATTTTCAGAATGTGCATGGTTAACATGCCATGGATGGTAGGAACTGTACATGCATTCCCATTTTGTAAGGATTTATTCAATGACGTTGGGCATTTTTTTAGGGCCTAATAAAGAATCATTATAGAACAAGTGGAAAATATTCATTGAATGGAAATCATTAGTGTGAAAAATATGGAAATATTGGTCTTCATACTAATGGTGAAAATGGAAAAAAAATAGATTTTGTTTTGGATGTAAAGGTGAATGTTTCCTAAATTGTATATTTTAGTCAAATATTTAAAAGAATTGTTTTTGTGATCTCAAGGTCAGATATCAGTTTTATATTTTATTTATCAACTCAAGTGCATGGCATTAAACTTATCATAAATTAATTGACTATGAATGATCTTTATTGAATTGAGATGTCATTTATGTTAGATGACAAGATTTCAAGATGTTTTGAATGGTAGTGAATTGAGTTGAAAGTGAAAATTAAATTTTCAAATGAGATCTAAAATATTTCATTTTTCTTGGATAAGTACAACTCACACTCCCTGTCATGAATAAATATGGAATAAAATGCCTAAAATTTCTATTTATAGGCATTGTTATAAGGTTTTCAAGTCACACTAAGAGCAATAAAATGGAAAGGAGATAGAGAATATGTTTCAATCTTATTTTTTATATTGGAGAAACAGAGACACAGTCTTCAGTCATGCATTACCAATAAGTGGTGTAGGAATTTTTTTTGGTTCTTCTAGAAGCATGAGGTAATCCTAACCATCAACCTATAAAATCCTAGTTTTTTTGGTTATACTCACCATTGCTGAAAATTAAAATGGTGATGTGACTTAAGATGTTGAGTTGAGTTTTGCTCCTTTTTATCCTATATTTTCACTATAAGCTCAATCAACATAAATGAATGATGATGTTACCATTTCCACCTTGACATGATCAATATGCTTGATAAATTTATATTTTAAGGTAGAAACAATTTTTATAGCACCTATAATATTATAATTTTTCATATTTATATAATATTTTAAAATTTTACTATATTATTAATTTTATTCATGATTTTAATATATTAATATTTCTGATTATGATATGATGAAACATATCGTAATATTGAAAAAGTATCTTCAATTTTGAAAAGCACCAAAATATTGGAAAAAAAACACACATAAATGGTCTAACGCATAAAGTAACACATTCATATATTTTATATAATACTATACATATTTCTCCAATATATACTCCACTATTCAACATAATAGGTCGAATATATTAACATATAATCATTACAATCATTTTCCATGCTTCAAAAATTAAAATTTACTTCTCAACAAAACAACTCTACTAACCATAACCTAACAACATTCATCTCGTACAATAGGAAAGTTGGTCTTTTATATATACAATACTATCCTTACTATACATGCCAACTCACATACAACTAATGTGTTTTGAAGAATATCCCATAATTTATGCTAACACCATTAATGTTCATTGCAAAATGTTCATTCTATATTCGCACTCCATACTATGAAACCAAACTCCCTTCAGAAAATAATCGCTTCGATCCTTTCGTTATGCTCCCTTGTGTAATAGTATTTATGGGTGCATTCTTTTTTATATAGAGTACTATGCGAGCCACTTTTCCCACTTACAACTCTGTGCTTTTCTATAATTAGTCAAAATGTGTTTAAACTATTGATGTTTCAAATTAACGTATCCTTGAATTATGTGGATATATTAACTAACATATCATGCCTCGACATTCTCTCTTTATGCCTCACATGAATGCTCAAGTAATGTTTGAGAGACAAGTGAGTGCAAATGCTGCAGTTGAAGAAGTTTGGATCATGCTAGTGGCATAGGACTTTTTGTAAAGCAAGTTAAAAAAACCGAACATTTTAGTTACATCACCATTGTTGAGCTAGTTAATGAGGATTGAATTAAGATAAGGTTAAAAGGATTTTTTTGGAAAGAGTTGATTGATGGTTAAGTGGCGGTGGGCGGGGGCCTATTAGTCCAAATAAATGGGCGCATAAATAATTGTGTGATATATTTTATGATTTTTTATTTATAGATCTACATGAATATTGATATGCAGGTTTAGGTACGTATTTTTTAAGTTATAGTACAAATAAATTGGAGAACTTACGAATTTTTTTTTTGAAGAATAGTGAGAAAATTCAAATATAATATGGAGGCACCTCTTCTTGTTATTTTTTTTAATGTTCTTTTAAGTGTCATTTTAATGTGGATAAGATTTGATTTCGTGCGTGATCTATTGCATGATCAAAATTTTAATCATCGATAACTCCAATATGACTAAAAATTGAAAGAGGAAGTATAAGTCATCTTTGAGGTTATTGGAAGAAATGGGTTATCTATTAAAAATGAAACAAAAAATATAAAATTAGAAATCAATGGTATCTTACAATAATGAAAAATACATTTATTTAGTAAATTGGAGAAATTAGTTAATTTCATACTCTCATGCATGCATGGAGAGAGATTCTAATTCACAAGTAGAAATAATACATTAATTTCTAAGTGTGTAAAAAAATAAAAAGGGTTGAAAAATAATGGGGAAAACTTGAGACTAATAATAATGAGAAAACATGTTTAGGAAGTTGTGAAGGAGCTTAAGTCGCAGAGGGGCTTACACCATTCCCATTAAAAAGATTGAAGACTTCACAACATGAATAGTTTCTCATTTTATCAAGAGAAAACTATATGTTTTGGGTTTTTAAAGTTTTCCAACATGGAATTGGTGTATATTTCACACAAAATTATTGGGAAATATTCCTAGTATAACCTCATGCACTATATTTATGAAGAGTTGATATTAAGTCAAAATAATACAAATTTTAAAGGTGGAGTATACAAATAGGGAGATATTCTCTTATTTTTCATATGTGAAAAGATAGGAATTCCATATAGAATATGTGAGGCTTAGTTGGCCTATCAAGTATGGAATCATTTCCTCATATAAAGGTATAAGTCAGACACCTTCCTGTTGCAAATAAAAAGGGATAGAAAATCAAGGTGGAATATTGGTATGACACACTTTTCACCATCATAAATGATTAGTGGATTATAGGAAAAGGTCTACCATAAGCCTAAAATGGATATAATGATTATTTCATTATGATCCAAGATTCATTGGTAAAGGTAAAATTGAAGGATGAAGATAGAGTAATATGATGTCTTAGAATGTCATATGGAGTGAGGATTAAGTATGTGGAAAGATGGTTGAACATGATAGAGAGGAATCCATGCATTCAGGTGAACACATAAATAATTGATGAATAAAAACTTATTTTGAAGTATACTTTGAGATATCCCATAAAATAAATAACATTAGAGGATAAAGACTAAGATAATGATTACTTGTAGTCTTATACCTTGTGATGTCAAAACAATGAAAGGAAAGGTATGTAGGTTAACTTATGCCTTGAAGGCCAAAAATAAAATGAGAAAATTATAATAAAATACTTTAACCATTTCACAAGAGGGATTGAGTGTGAAGAAATATAAGAATAAAAATGTAGTGTTCAGTGAGAAGAGACCTACAAAAATGAACTTAGATGAGGAAAATGAGCCATAATATTATTATGAGAAGGTAGTCACAAATAGGAAGAAAATAAGACAAAGAACAACCTTATGGATAAGAATACCAAGTTAAAGATGCATTAAAGTAACAAGTGGACTTGGCCTAAGTCAACAGGGCAATGTGCAAACTGAGGTGGAAGCAGTAGCTAAGCCCGAGGCCATGAATTATATGATTACAAATTATATGAATATAAATGTTGATAAAAATGAAGGAGAATAGAAATTTGGAAATGAGGAAAGGTTGGATATTTATAGGCTGAGATTGATATCTAAGGCATCATTTGTGCAACTACTACAAATAGAAAAGCCTACATAAATTTCCATGGAAACTGAAACTAAGAAAATAAATGTAAGCCCATCATTCGGGATGATAGTTCTAATGGTGGTGGGATGAGGGACGTATGATGCACAAATCAAATAAATGTGAATCTCCCTCACCTTCAAAATAAATGGTTGTATAGATTACGTGTGAAGAGTTTGGGTAAAAAAATAAGGTCAATATTCCAAAGAACCATCTACATAATATAAAACATGTAAAGAGGGGCTTCCCACTTGAGATGTACAATATAAAAGTACTCAATAAGAGGTGAAAAAATATTATTCAAATGAGGGATAAATTAAGTTACCATAGTTTCCAATCACATTAGACTCCAAGCAGACTGACTATAAAGACTATGAAACTTTAAAAAAGAGGGTAGAAGAGGAAGAAGATGAAATTTCCCAAGGAGAAGATAAAACAAATGAATTATGCATGATTTAAAGCTTTACATGTCAATTTTTTAAGGGAAGTAAGTGCCTCAGAGGTATCTCATGGGAAAATTTTGAGCATGTTTTAGATGCATGAAGAATACACAACCTTCATTTTACCTTCCAATGGGAAATCAAAACTAACCCATCATGAAGGAAGGATAAAATAACACAATGGTTTTAGACATACATCCTTTGATAGAACCATAATTATGGTTGGAGCTCATCAAAACGGAAATGAAAGTGGCATGAAATAACAATGTAAGTAAAAAATACACTAAGACATATATGTAATAGAAATAGAAGTTACTTTTACTCATTAAGAGGAAATTCACCATATTAGATGCTAAAGCCTCCACAATTTGTTAAAATATTAACAAATACTATGTAACGTTCATCATAGATACATTGACTAACAACATGGAACCAAGTAATTTTCTTGATATTTTGGTTAGAAAGTTCTTGTGTGTGTAGAGCACAGAGGAAAATACCTTATTATAGGAGATGGGACAATAAGAGATGGAAAAAATTAGGTTAAAATGAATTAACAAATTTATAATTTATAAAAATTAGAGAATACATTGAATGACAAGGAGATAAGAATCGAGATCTTATTTTTAAAAAATTTATAGACCACACATGTAATTTGTGTTCAATTACAAGTAGATGATAGAAAAAAGAGGATCTTGAGGTCAAATTGGTCACCATTAAAGATAAATATGAGGCAAAGCATAATCAATGAATATGAAGATATCAAACTAAAATAATGAAGAGAGTTAAATATAATAGTGGAGACACTCAAGAGCCTTTAGATAAAGGAAAGTGATGAAGAAGATAACATAAGGGAGGCATATGTAAACCACATATTAGAATTCCAACAAGTGAAACATATGTAAATTAAGTGTGGAAACAACTTTGTACAAATTATGATATTTTTATGTGAGATTCCATGAAAAAATTATTGTAGTTAAGCCAAAATCACAAGCTAGGATATTTTTGAATTTCACAAGTTCAATAGGGTGGGTAAGGTTTTTAATGATTCAAAAAAATGGGTGTGGATTTTCCAAGGATGGAAAATATAGACATTTTTTTTTAGAATTTTAAATAAATTTTTAATAGGTATAAATATAGGTGCATGCTAGGGATACAATAATGAAACATCATAATTTGAATCAAAATTTAATTATGGAATCATAGACACTGATATATGGTTTTAGGAACTTGAAAATGTTAGTTTTGACCAAAACTTGGTATACTTGACTTGCACACATATAATTGATACTTTATCACACACTCTCTTATCCATTAACTTATCTATGGGTCCATCCTCAAATTTCCATTACTACTACACATGATTTTCCTAGTCACTACATGAACAACTTATTATCATACTTAGACTATCCTCTAATATTATATCATTGTTTCCTAATCTATAAAAAAAATTAGTCTTTATTAGATGGGCTAAACCTAATGGATATGTCTACATGATCTCTAGTGGATATTTTACCCAAATCAAATTCTTCATATGGGTTGGTCCATATGTTTTGCATGTCAGTGCATTGGTATATTGCCCAAAAAGATATTTATTTATACAAATCAAACCTAATATCATTATTAAATGGCATCTCAAGAGAAGATTGTTTATGCATATGGAAATTAAGAGGAACTTCCTTAATGTTTTTAAATAGGAAACCCCTCAAAGGAGTAGCCTCTAGGCTAAGTTTTAATACTATTTCAGGGTCAAAATAAAAAAAAATTAAAGTGTCAAAAATCCATAATCAATATTGAACTATATACAAGTATTACACTATTTATGTGCACATAATAGGTGAGAGAATTATGTGTTGTCTGATCCCTTTTTGGAGTATTGGAGTATAGGCAACGATCAACCACATAAAAAAGAGTGATTTGTGTCATATCAACCCATCTTAATAACCCTTTTTATAGGTGAAACTTATGTCAAAAGTAGAGATATGTTTTTGAATCAAAGAGAAGGAAAATATAGCCATATACACAATATCAAAGGTATCTAAATACATGAGATTTACTTGAAAACACACAACCATAATGATCTAAATTGTTACAAATCTACATGTATCTATAAATTAATTTTGGTAATGGTTATGACTTGCCACTTACATCTAATAAGCATTGGAGTCATCTCAGTAAGTCCATTGAATCTATTTCTTGATCTAAGTGATAATATATGTATCTATAAAAAAAATTATGGTTTTCATATATCTATTTATATTTAACAAAAATATTATAAAAAATTATCATGACTTTATTGAGGTAGTCAGTTATTTATTTTGGAAATTGTACAATATATATAATGGATATACATAGTTGATATATTTTTTAATTTAATTTGTGATAATGATAATGACATGTTTGTTTGTTATAATATTTAACACATTTCAAAATCATGTAATGAAATAAGTAAAATTTATGTAAAATAAAATTAAGGTTAAAATTAATATTGATAGATTAATAACTATATTTAATAATATATATTGTCTAAATGTCAAATCTCAAGACCTTTTATGTTACTGTTTTCATTCCTTTTCAAGGTAGTAATAGCTAACATCCCTCCCCTAATATTTTACCAAGGCTTAAAGTATATAAGGAGTTCTATGCTATCACGATCCGAAGAGGCCTAGATGTATCCTTCTATAATTTTTGTATGAATATTGAATCTAAATGTACTAGGTTTGTGTTTATAAAGCTAAATATTCCCAACCTATGAGCAATATTGTATCTAATTATAAGCTTCCATGATGAGATGATTACTATGAGGAAATCAATAGACATGTTAAAATCACAAATCAAAACTTTATTTGAATAGGTCACATCAATTGACAATAAGATTTCACATGTAACCAATCTTGAGCATGTCAATCTAAATTACATATATGGTTTTCCATCTATCACCAAAACAATCATCTCAAGTATGGGATAAAAAAATCTACAATTAAATGATTCAAAGTTTTCATAAGCATATTTAGAATCCAAGTGAAATTCTAAGGCACATTATTCGAAATAAAGTAATCACTTTGCCTCTTACACATCCTTTAAAAATATACAAATAGTATTGTGTTTATTATATAATTCAATGACATTGTACAAATAAGTGTTTGGATTTGAAGAGAAAAATATAAAATATTATTGATAGTGATGATCTTACACTAGATACAAATATTATAGCACACCTCCTATATTTGAATAACATAATAAAACTATGGGTTCATTTTAGTTGAACTACATACAAAATAGTTATCAAAATAATATTTATATAAAAAAATGTTAGAAAAAGAAGAGTTATAAAAGTAATAGGTTCCTAAAAATAAAAATGTGTCTAACAAATAAAATTCTAAGAAAAAGGTTAAAAATTATTATGTATCTAAGAATACTAATGTTAAAAGTGTGGTTTAAAAAGGGGAAACTATAAATCCTTATAGATCCTTTGATTCTTAGTCCAAACATGGATGGCACAAAATGCACAAACCTTAATAATTTTAAAATTTATGCAATTAATCTATGTAGTGTGACATTCCAAAAATCTCTTCGATGACACAAAACACTCAAACATACTTCAACCATTATTTTCTAGGATCCATTGAGTGGTATTTAACTCTTAGTCTCAAATAATGTCTAATCACATTTCATATTGAACTATTTCACTCAAAATAATTTTATATTTAAAAGGTCAAAATTAACCGGAATGGGTGAAACACTTGGTAAGAATCATGATTGTATCAAATTTGACCCCAAAATTGAGCCTATTATCATTTCAAATGATAGAATATATTTAGATAAAAAACAAATAGGGAATTAAAAAAAAATATTTAAGAAAATAAATATAATGTTATCATAGGAGAGGTGCATGATTTATTAATATGTTTAAGATAAAACAAATATCAAATAAATCAATTCCACAATATGGTGTAGTTGATTATTCATATTCTACTATGCATACATAAAATGATTTGAAAGATTTTTAGATTATCAAACATGGAAATACACCTAGTGATCACAACATGTATGATACATAGCATACATACGAGCACCTCTTTGCAGTGTTAATTTTAGTGGGCTATATTAAAAAATTCTTGGAGGTTCCTAGGTGAATTGGATTCAAAATGATGGTGAATCAATATAGAAGGTGATTAGTCATGTAGGTGAATCAAGTGATGGAGTGGACAATGACATACAAAGGTTTTAGACAAGTGACATTAAAATATAAGAGGCTGTTGGCATATGTAGATGATCGTCAGCATATTCAGATATGCAAATGGATGTCAGCATATGCATATGCTGATAACCATCTACATATGTTGATGCCTATTTGCATATGCTGGTGTCCATCTACATACATGTATATGATGATGGCCATTTGTATATTTAAGCATCTACATGCGTATCTACATATAATAACAACCATCTACATATGTTGACATCTATTTAAATATATGCATATGTTGATGGTCATCTACATATATCGACGATCATCTACATATTTTTATAGATGGTCATCAACATATTCATATATTTAAATGACTATCAATTTATACAGATAGCTATCGACATATTCAAATGGTTGATGAGATATGTAGATATGCATATGAATGATGACATATGCATATAGCCATCGACATATGTAGATATGCAGACAGTTATTGGCATATGCCTATGACTGTCAGCATATGACATATGTAGATATGTAGATAACTGTTAGCATATGGAAATGATCATATATATATGTGAGGTGAGGTGAATGTACCTATATTACCTTACCAGGTACTAAAGAAAAATATTTATATGAATGAAATTATTTTAAAAATTAGGTGATTTGACCATAAAAATTAATTCGCATCTAGAAAGTTTAGGTGATTCCAAACTCTTAAATACCCTAAAATTTCACCAAATACAGATTTATAAAATTGAAATATTTATTAATTAATGAATATTCACCACTAAAATTTTATTCTCCCCTTTGTTGTGATATTTAACTGGTAGGAACATATTTTATTTTACATATCTTCTTGATATTCGGTTGATTTTTTACATCCATCTATTATTCTATCTCAATACATGTGTACATAATTTTTTTTATTGATCATCCTTATAGACCTTAAAAAATATTCTCTTGGACCTTGTCTTTTGATTATTTACTCTAATTTGGGCATATGTGACATCTATCCTATGATGATGCATCCTGCACAACATCCTCATCCCAGTGCACATTATTTTAGGCATACTATTTTGTCACCCTTAAATATTTAATATATATATTTTTATGGCCTACATTGAGCTTACATGATCCCATATGTTTATGTATTCATGTGAACATACACTAGTTTCCATTTAGTCTTTTAATATATGATGTTAAGATTCACATATATAATGGAGGAATTATTCTTTCCTTCACCTTCTAGACATTCAAATTTAATCATTGTGTACTTGAAAATGTTTAATCTTGACTTTCTTATCCTAATTGGTCTATTCACCATTCTATTAACTTGTAATCTCTATAAGAATATTAAATACTCCATTTACTAATCTTAAATTAATATAAATATCATTTAGGCATCCCTATTATGATTATATACTCCTATTAGCTATATCCTATTAGTTTTTGTCCTTATGGGACATGACCACATTAGGTAGGCAAGGCTACACTATGAAATTGTCTACTAGTGTGGCATTGTCCCTTGTACTCCAATGGTAATTTTTAAATTCAAGACATTTTTTATTACCCCTAATGCACTTTTATCAAGGTTGGTCAAGGAAAATATTTCATATATTATTATATATGATCACATCATGGTTTCTCCAAAGACATATCAATCACTTGGAAATTACACAACACACAAAGCAAAAGAGGACTATTCTTTCCAATTCTGATTCTAATTATTCTTATATTCATAGGCCAAATATGAGGTAATTTTATCATATGTCAAGGGAACTACTTATCATGTGCTAAAGTCCATCTATCTAGTTGCATTCATATAAAAAATTCAATGTTTACACACTAACCCTAGGTTGGAGAACTACATCAACATAATGCTCTTTTGGGATATGTAGGTAGCTTGACTATTCCCATTATATGATTTTCATATTTTAATTTTATTTTAATTTTATTGATTTTTAATTTATCCATACCAAAAATTGGGAGACACAATCAATCAAAAAGTCATCATAGATAAATACATGCATTCAAATCAAAAAATTAGTCCCATAGTCAATTAGGAAATGATTGCACTCAACAAACAAGGTCTCAGTGTAGTCCTATCCTCCTAGTAGGTCCTTTTCCCATCACAATTTGAAATCATATTTTCTATTATGATATATTTAAGGGGTTTCTATAGTTAGTTTCTATCAACGGTCAATATACACAGTCAACATAAATTCAATATGAGCTAGGTTTGCATATTTATTTGTAAATTTAATATTTATAGCTCATTTTCAAAATTTTGAATTATTGTATTTCTTATTCACATATATATATTATTTAGATATAAATATATTTTGAATAGTTTACTTATTCTTAGTAGTTCTTTGTCAAAGAAAAATAACATTAAACATTCTAGTGAACCCGTATTTTATTTAGAACATTGCTTATTATTTCTTAATTTTTGTCCTATGATTTCGTGTAAGTTTATGTAAATAATTGACACTAAAATAAAATAGGATCAAAACATAGATATAAATATTAAAATATGATTCAATCTTCTTTGAACTTAGATTGTATTTGAAAATAAATAAATTATATTTTCACCTTTAGATGAAATTTGACACTAAAGTTTTTTATTTTGACCTAGTGCTGAATTTTTTTGATCTCTATAAAAAAAATATTTAAATTTAATTTAGTTTCTATATTCTGAAACTTCTTTCACTTGGTTTTAGATACTATGTTTTGATAATGCTAAAACTACGTAGTGAATGTCATTACAGAATAATCAATGATTTAATTTATAGATACCATGGTGTGAGGAGTAAAAACCCAATACACAAGACAATATACAACACTAAACATGGATTTTAGTTTCTACGTACCTTACATTATCTAAAAAAATCTTAGGGTCCATTTTTTATACCATAGGAATCATCTTTTATCTATTTTATTTACGGTACACTTAAGAGGATTATATCACTCAGTAAAGTTACTCCCACCTTAACCTCAGAGATGGGATAGTGGGATACAAGAATGAATTTACCTCTATACTTAGTGATATAAAATAGTGGGATTATAGTACTCTGAGAATGAGAAAGTATATTTGAGAGCCCATACAACCATTCAAATCCTTGCCTTGATCACTCTTTATACATTAATTTTCATTTGTATTGTATTCATAATGGGATCAATGAGTGCACTTTATTTTAAATGTTACATAGCATTATCAGTTCATTGTTACATCTTGTATTTATTTTTAACATTCTATACATATGTGTTTACATTGATTCAATGCCAAATTAATAGATAAGTTATACTAAATAAGGCCCAATCTCATGGCCTTTTTGTTTCAAATGGTTCCACTACTATATCATGTTATTTTTATTTTCTAATATGTTTTGTCAAATCTGAAATGACTTGGGAACAATAGGTAAAATATGTTATACATTGTCTCAAATCTTTAATTTCAAACGATCATCCCTTGCATGTTCCACACCGTCTCAAAGCACACATTATGGATCTCATTTGAGAGCCTAAAACTCAAGAAAAATCTAGTGAGATCGATGATGAAAAAATTATGGAATATATTTGTGAATACCTAAAAAATGCTAACTCACTCTTATATGTTTCTCTATATGAAAAAAATAAAGGTGCCTAAGGTATCTCTTCTAATGTTTTCACTTATACTATTGCATTTTCTATTAGTTCAACACCTCTAGTTACTTCCATATCATCATCCCTTGGTTTGGGAACATCACTTAGTTTCTAAAAAATATGCATGCTACTTATACTCCTCCAATATCTTCTACAAATTCTACTCTTGAGAATACAATTCTTACCTTACAAACCAAGCTATCCAAAATTGATAAAACTCTTTCTCATGGTAGCCCATCTATGAACTCATGTTCCTTGTTACATTCCCCTTTGGCACACAAAATTATTTAATATTCCATACCAGTTGGATTTTTTGCTAATAATATTCCCTTATACAAAGGCCAATGTGATCTTGAATAGGATATATGTGCATTCCATGTAGCTTGTCTAAACTATGCAGATAATGAAAATTTGTTGATAAAGATTTTTCCAAGAAGTCTCAAAAAATATACACTTAGATGTTTTTACATGATCTTCCTCTTCAATCAATAAAGGGTTTCAATCCTTTGTCAGATCAGTTTTTAACACACTTTTCTATCCAAACTAGTGAAAATATATCGTATGCTCAAATTTCAAAGATCAAAAAAGGTTATAATGAAATAATATATGAATATGTGCAAAGATACAAGACTATGCTATCAAAAATGAAAAATCAAATAATTGATAATGAGATCCAAGATATATTTACTCAAAGTTATCTATCGTCACTACAAGAGTCTATTATGTTTGATATGTTTAAATCAGTTGATGAGTTATACTATATAGTCAAAGAGTATGAATTCAAATTCCTTAATTTGAATAAGCTCAAATATACTCCAAATGCTCATTCTACTTCAAATGTTGACTTTTAAATCAAACCAAATTATAAGAGCAAACCCAATGAAGGAAAGAATAAATCTTAGATTATAGTTAATGTTATCTCACAACCAACATAAATGATTTAATTATAAACTCCATCAAGAATTAAATTATGAAGTTTATCATCACCTCCTCATGTATTATTGTAAAAGTTACTTGAATTTAATTTTATCTCTCTTCTTCCACCAATGGAAGTAGACATGTCTAAACCACAATCTAATTTTTTTTATAGAAATTCATATTGTTATTGTCATATCTATATTTAAAATTACACAAACAAATGTTTAAAGATTAAAAAAAGGATTCAATATCTTATTGATGAGAACATTATTGATATGGGCACACATACTAAAGAGGCTAAGCCAAAATAAAATGACAGTTCAAAGTTCGAAATGTAAAAATATCTTTTTCCAAATCATGAAGAAAAAAATAACAAGGATAAATATATGAAGTACATTATACATATAATGGTCATCCTAAAACTTCTACATATGGCCATCCACTCAATAACATCATTGGTATAGTTACGATAAAATAAGTATCATGCCCTATGATTATATTTGATGATAATGAAGTTGGTAATGATTATTTAGATAGACATGCACTCTTTATTCAAGCATATGTTGATAAAAAAATTATTACATAGTGTTATGATAGAAAATGTATCAAGAGAAAATATGTGTATCATAAAACTTATCCACTCTATTGGTTGTAAATAGTAATATTTAGATTATACTTCTAGAGTTATCAAAGCATTTTATAGTCATACACAGAATATTCTTGGCCATGTAGTATTACCATTACAGGTGGGACATCTCATAATTCCCACTCCATTCTTAGTTATACCAAATGCATGGGTGTTTGATATGCTATTAGGACACCCTTGGATATAAAATATTATATTATTACCTTCTACAGTGCATAAATGTCTCAAATATATTTATGGTAATCAAGTTGTAAAATTTTCAAGAAGTCCATACATGAATATACTTTATAAAAAATGATAATTAATCCTCCTACAGAACACATGAAAGACACATACATTGAAAAACATGGTAATGAAAGTCTATATAACTATTCAAGAGTATATTACATAATCAATTTCTCCATCTATTTATGAGCATGTTATAATATGAGTGAGAATATTACATAATAAATTTATCCATATAATTATGAGCACGATATAGTTAAACATGAGCATACTCAGTTAGTTTCAAATATAATGGTACATTTTTGAAAAAAATGGCATATAAAAACATGTCTTCATATCCTAAAGCAACACAAGTTATTAAAAAAAAATTGTCATAGGTACATGTTGCTACATCTTCTATTATTACATATGAGGATACATGTTTCTATATATGATCATGATTAGAATATAAGAATATATAGTTGATACTTATTCTTCACAATAAGTCACTCCTTCATATCATGATATGTTATACATACATGACTCCCATTACATATATAATTGGATATACTTTCACTTTCCAATGCACGCAATTTTTTTAGTTTACCACATTACTACTTCTTTATCCCAAGTTATAAACATTATTATATCCATTGGCTTCATTTTCACTTTGGGCGCTTTCCCTCTTTAATTTTAAAACTAATTTGAAAAATCCAAAACAATTATCTTACATTGCTTTCAAGTCACATTATTTATGGCAATCCACTTGATTCCCATTATATATTTCTTACACTTTGATTTTCATTGCACTTACTTGATCACTTCTATTTACTCATACATTCTCCAAGAATAAACATAGTCTCTTACCCCTTAGGGGCATGTGAACTCTTAATAATATCAATCATTATGTTACATTTCTATGAATCTTTTACACATACATTAATGGAAAATTATTTGCCTTATTCCTTACCACATTATTTCTTGAGGTGTACTTAGATTTATTTTATCAAGTACAAGAGTGAAGTTTTTTCACACTTCAGAGTCTTCAACGGTTTGGTCGAGAATTAATATTATATTTGCATAAATAATTTTCACAATGATAATGTTAGGATTACTTCAACAAATATTTTTATAATTTTTTAAAACTCATGGCATTATTCAGCAACATTATGTTGTTTTTAATCTAAAACATAATGGCTTATTAGAATGGAAGAACTGAACTTTGAAGGAGATGGCTAACTACATGATGTGTTCTTAGGATTTACATCCTATACACGGGGTAGAAGTTAATTGTGTAAACTACATTTAGAATCACACACAACACATAGACCACTTAAGCATTTTACTCCAAAGGAGTTTTGGTCTATAAGTAAGACCGATGTCTCATTTTATCAAGTTTTTGGGAGCCATTATTGGGCTTTTGCAGAAAAAAAGAAAAGTAAATCCATGGATAAGAAGAGAAAACCCTTGATATATTTAGGATATTGTGGGAACATGAGAGATTATTGCTTTTGGATCTTGATACACATGATGTTATTTTTTGAACACATGTTTAGTTTTATGAGTGTTTCTCTTCTCATGAGTCTTCATATTCTTCCATGATTTCTTCTTCTTCTTTGATTCCATCCATTGATGATTCTTCACTTCATATTGAGGATCCTTTCTTTGAGGAGCTAATTTAGGAGTCTAGTGGGGAGATTATGTATGTATACTTAGATGTGAATCTTGTTCCCACTATGCCTAAGTGGTCTCATACTATAGTTTCTAAGGCAACACCTTTCATACAAGATCTTATACCCACTAGACATCATCATGCAAAGTTTACATGTTTTCAAATTTTGTGTTAGGCATTTTCTAGGGATACATACTATTTTTCACATTTTGATGGGATATAAGAGTGGGATGATGAAATGACAAATTATTATTATTCTTTCATGAATAATCATACTTGGGATTTGGTCTGTCTTCCTAAGGGATGAAATTTGGTTGGGTGTAAGTGGATATATTGCATCAAATATGTAGTTGATGGGTCCATTAACAAGTATAAGGTGCATCTTGTAGTAAAGGGTTACTCATAAGTTGAAATTATAGATTGCTCTGAGACTTTTACCCATGTTGATAAGATGGATTTTGTGTGACTTTTACTTTCTCTTACTGCATCATAGGGTTGACCAGTGTACTAGATGGACATAAAGACTGCCTTCTTACATGGATATTTTCATGAGGAAATATACATGGACCAAAATGTTGGGTTTGTTAATTATTCTTCTCTTGTTTGTTGACTACAAAGGTCTCTCTATGGTCTCAAATAGGCTCCTCAAGCCTAGTATGAGAAGATGGATTATTTTATCCTATCTACTGGATTTTTTCACTACCTCTCAGATCCTAATGTATATATCTAACATGATGGAGAGGATATTTTTATATTGGTTTTGTATGTTGATGATCTACTTCTTATAGCTAACTCTTCTTCTCATATTTAGTTTATTCAATAGGCTCTTTCAATGTAGTTTGATATGACAACTATTGATCTTTTATACTTTTTCCTTGGTTTGTATATTCTTAGTCTAATTCAAGGATTCATTTGAGTCAGTAGAAGTACACTCTTGATCTTCTTTAGCATTTTGGCATGGTTGATTGCAATCTAAGTCTCTCTCCTTTCCATTCTAGGGTCACTATTAATTCCACCTATGATACTCCACTTTGTGATCCTATGTTGTATCTAAAGTTACTTGGAAGTATCATGAATTTGACCCATACTCACACATTTTTTTAGTTGACCTTGTATCTCAGTTTGCACATGCTCCTCATGACAGTCACTGGCAGACTACTTAAAGTATTTTTCAATATATGTAGGGAATTTCCCACATTAAATTAAACTACATCTAAGTTTCTACTCATTTTGTTGGCTATACTTATTTAGATAGGGTAGGTTTTATTGATGACAAGAATTCCACTTTTGGATACTTTTTTTGCCATAGTTTTTCTCTAATTGCTGAGGCTTATAAGAAGTAATAGGCTAATGCACTTTTATTAAATAGGTAGAGTACAAGTCAGCAATCATAGTAAGCCAATAGGTTCTTTGGTTTTGTCTATTATTGATAGAGTTTGGTTTCACATAGGATTCACCTACTATACTATGGTATGACAATTAAAGTGCAATTCATATTTCATGCATCCCTATTGAGCACCATTGGACCAAGCATATTGAGCACCATTGGCACATTTATGATGGAGTTATTTACTTGGAGTACATTCCCACTTAGAATTTGGTTGTCGACATATTTATGAAGCTTTTTACACCACCTTATTACCTTGAGTTGTGTGTCATGCTTTGGGTTTCAGGAGTTGTCTTTGGAGGGAATTCATGAGGACATCTTCCATCTTAATTTTTTAAAGATATATTGTACATGAGTACTTGATCAAGCCTTGTTATTGGGACTCATATTGTGGATATGCCACCTTATTTTTTGCCATTTTTAGCCCCAAATTTTAGGTAAGCTACCTTAGATCGTGTTCCTAGGTACTTTATTTATTTTAATAATTGTTCATGTTTTCCCACCCACTTAGGTGTGGATATAATATTTTTATATTATAGGTATAGTGGGTTTCTATCATTAGATTATCTCTTAGCTTGATCTTATGGCTGTGATTGATCTTCCTTGCCTATATAATCAATGCACTTTCATTGTATATTCATGAAGTTTTGAAGATATTTTATATGATATTTCTCTTTGTTTTTCATATCCATTTATAAGTATATGTTTGTATATTCTCCTTGTGACATTTTTTTGTTAACGCCTAGAATCTTTATGGCTTGGAATGCTTTATTTTTTTCTTTTAGGTGGTTGGTCCATATTTATAATTATTAAATTATTATGGGAAAACATAGAACTTCCACCTAATTTCACACCCCCCCTTTCAATTCCCATATTATTATCCATGTGATAATACAGCCTTGATGTTAGGACTATCTATATGGTATAGAAATGTTTTCTTGTATCACTTTTTAAATTGAAAATGCACATTCATATCTTTTTACTTTCTTATTTATATAAATTATAAATTTAGTCCATCATGCATGTCAATTTTATTAATGTTTTAACTCAAGTAGTTTATAAGAAGACAAGTGATTAAGTTCATTTTATAATCAAGTACATACCAAACATTACATTAAGATCACTCTAGAAAAACTTTGTTAGATTTATTTTTGATTTAATGTTTGTTTATCAACTTGTAATTTCTATAATATCTTTGGAGGATTTTAAAATATATAAGGATAAATGGCCAACATTAACCTTAGTTATGCAAACCCCAAAACCCATCCCTTTTAAAGTTTATATTCTTAGGATTCACTAATTTAAGAGTGCATCAATAGAAGCATGCAAATAGGGAGTAAGGAGATAAAAAAATGAACACAAGAAAAGATAATCATCTTTTAATATTGACAATTTAAATTACAATTGAAGACTTTAATAAAATTCAAAAACCTTTATGAAACATTCTAAAAAGTTAAAATCCCTCTATCTTTTCATATCTTCAAATGTATATTTAATTAAACTTTTATTATTTTATATTATATGTTTTATAATACTTGTAAATATAAATTCTTAAAAACAATCTATCTGCTTTTATAATGAAATTTATATTTAATTAAACTTTCTTGAATTGTATATTATATGTTTTATATTAATTATACTAATTAATTAGAATTAGAAATATATATATATATATATATATATATATATATATATATATATATATATATATATATATATATATATATATATATATATATATATATATATATATATATATACGAATAAAATATAAATTCATTAATGTTATGATAATATATAGACTTTCCTTAAACCATGTGCTAATAATAAATCTAACCTAATCCACAAAACCATAATTTATTTGAAAGGAATGTAATAAGTTTGTTCCTTGAAATTAATGATTTTGAATTGTGAAATTTCAAAATGACTAATAGAATTATAATCCCTTGAAATGTAAAAAATATATATATTAAACATAATTGTGAAAACACTCTCAAATGATTTAGCAATAAAATAAATAACTTCCCACATATATAACACATTTGAAAACATAATTATTGAACCTTTAAAAAGAAGCTAAAACCATAAAAACACTGCCCTCTTAATATCTATCCTATTTTAAAAAATTAGAGTACTCTAATCAACCATAAGATTTTCCATTCTATTACCCACAAATAAAAATAAAAAAACCTAACTATTTAAGAGATATAATAAAATTGGTTTTAAATTACAACTTAAATTTTGTCTAAAGAGATAATTTTTATCCCTGATTTTGTCCTTGGTGCCTTTTCAGGTGTCAAAAGAGGCATGGCAATTTTGATAGCAAAACAATACAATTTTTTTGTGTGTGTGGATGCTTTGAATTTTGTCCACATTAAGGTTTAAAAAAAAAAATCAAAACAAGATCTTATACCTAAGTGGCACACCCTCTTAGATAATGATTCTATTTTTATAGATTAATAATTTCTCTACTCAAACAAATGGTCATTTTTCTCAAGATTCCCCTCCTATATACTAGGGAAAAGTAGTTAACTATGAAAACTACATTCATAATCACACACCACACAGAGCACTTGAGCATTTGAATCTAGAAGAGGCTTGGTCTTGAACTAAGCTTGAGTCTCATTTCTTCAATTTATTATATCAAATAAGAAAAGGAAATCCATGGATAATAAGATCAAACACTTGATCTTTTTATGATATTGTGAGTAGCTGAGAGTTTATTCAATTTTGGATCCTGATACTCGTGATGTTTTTTTTAGAGTACATGTTTAATTTGATGAGTGTTTCTCTTCTCATAATTCTTCATCAGCTTCCATGACTTCTTCTTCTTCTTCTTCTTCTTCTTCTTCTTCTTCTTCTTCTTCTTCTTCTTCTTCTTCTTTTTCTTTGATTCCATATATTTATGATTATTCACTTCATCTTGAAGATCCCTTATTTGAGGAGCCATTTGAAGAGGCCACTGAGGAGGTTATGTATGTATAATTAATTGTGGATCATGTTTCCACTACACCTAAGTGGGATCATATTACAAATTATGTGTCAACACCTTTCATACAGGATCTTCTACCCATTAGACATCATCATGCACATTCTATAGGTTATGGACTTTTATGTCAAGTATTTTTTGGGAATCTACAATCTTTTTCATAAGCTCATGGGATATAAGAGCAGGATGATGTGACTGCATATGAGTATTCTTCTTTGATGAAGAATCATACTTGGGATTTGGTCTCTCTTCTGAAGGGAAGAAAATTGGTTAGGTGTAAATGGATATGCCACACCAAATATGTAACTGATGGGTCCATTGAAAAGTACAAGGCACATCTTGTAGAAAAAGGTTTATCACAAATATAATGAATTGATTACTCTGAGACTTTTACCTCTGTTACTAATATGGATTATGTGCACCTTATGTTTTCTCTTGCTACATCACAGGGATGGCACATGTACCAAACATATGTAAAGAGTGCCCTCTTACATGGATATTTATAGGAGGAAAACTACATGTATTATTTTTTTGAGTTTTTTCATTATTCTTCTCTTGTTTTTCTATTACTAAGGTCTCTCTACAATTTCAAATAGGGTCCTCCGGCTTGGTATGAGAAGATGGGTTATTTTATCCTATTTACTAGTTTTGTTCACTACCACTCAAATCCAACCTTGATGGTAAGACTATCCATATGTTATTGAAATGTTTTATTATGCCACTTTTTAAATTGAAAGGGCATGTTCATATTTTTTTCCTTATTTACAACATTTAGGAATTTGCCGATCATGCATGTCAATTTTATTAAAATTTTAAATTTAAGTTATTTATAAGTAAATAAGTAATTAGGTTCATTTGATTATCAAGTACTTACCAAAAAATTTATTGAGAGCACTCTAGCAACACTTTTTTGGAGGTAATTTGATGTATTATTTGTTTATCAACTTACAATTTCTATAATATCGTTGAGGGGTTTGAAAGTTTGGAAGGACAAATGATCAACCTTAAACCTGGTTATGCAAACCCCAAAACCAAGTGCTTTTCAAGTTTATATTCTTAAGATTCACTAATTTAGAAGTGCATCAATAGAAACATGCAAATAGGAAAGAAAGAAATAATAGAGAAGCATAAGTGAAGACAATCATCTATTAATGTTGACAATTTAGATTTCAATTGAAGACTTTAATAAAATTCAAAAACCTTTATGAAAAATTCTAAAAAGTTAAAATCCCTCTATCTTTTCATATCTTCGAATGTATATTTAATTAAACTTTTATTATTTTATATTATATGTTTTATAATACTTGTAAATATAAATTCTTAAAAACAATCTATCTACTTTTATAATGAAATTTATATTTAACTAAACTTTCTGCAATTGTATATTATATGTTTTATATTAATTATACTAATTAATTACAAGTAGAAATGTGTGTGTGTGTGTGTGTGTGTGTGTGTGTGTGTGTGTGTGTGTGTGTGAATATATATCCTTTCCTTAAACCATGTGGTAATAATAAATCTAGCCTAACCCACAAAACCATAATTTATTTGAAAGGAATGTAATAAGTTTGTTCCTTGAAATTAATAATCCTGAATTGTGAAATTTCAAAATGACTAATATAATTATAATCCCTTGAAATGTAAAAAAATTATATTAAATATAATTTTGAAAACACTCTCAAATGATTTAGCAATAAAATAAATAACTTCCCACATATATAACACATTTGAAAACATAATTATTGAACCTTTAGAAAGAAGCTAAAACCATAAAAACACTGCCCTCTTAATATCTATCCTATTTTAAAAAATTAGAGTACTCTAATCAACCATAAGATTTTCCATTCTATTACCCACAAATAAAAATAAAAAACCCTAACTATTTAAGAGATATAATAAAATTGGCTTTAAATTAAAACTTAAATTTTGTCTAAAGAGACAATTTTTATCCCTAATTTTGTCCTTGGTGCCTTTTCAGGTGTCAAAAGAGGCATGGAAAATTTGATAGCAAAACAATACAATTTTTTTTTTGTGTGGATGCTTCAAATTTCATCCACATTAAGGTTTTAAAAAAAATTCAAAACAAGCTCTTATACCTAAATGGCACACCCTCTTAGATAATGATTCTATTTTTATGGATTAATAATTTCTCTACTCAAACAAATGGTCATTTTTTCTCAAGATTCCCCTCCTGTATACTAGGGAAAAGTAGTTAACTGTGAAAACTACATTCATAATCACACACCACACAAAACACTTGAGCATTTGAATCTAGAAGAGGCTTGGTTTTGAAATAAGCTTGAGTCTCATTTCTTCAATTTATTGTATCAAATAAGAAAAGGAAATCCATGGATAATAAGATCAAACACTTGATCTTTGTATGGTATTGTGAGTACCCGAGAGTTTATTCCTGATACTCATGATTTTCTTTTTAGATCACATGTTTAATTTGATGAGTGTTTCTCTTCTCATGATTCTTCATTAGCTTCCATGACTTCTTCTTGTTCTTCTTCTTTTTCTTTGATTCTATATATTTATGATTTTTCACTTCATCTTGAAGATCCCTTATTTGAGGAACCATTTCAAGAGGCCACTGAGGAGGTTATGTATGTATAATTAATTGTGAATCATGTTCCCACTATGCCTAAGTGGGATCGTATTACAAATTATGTGTCAACACCTTTCATACAGGATCTTCTACCCATTAGACATCATCATGCACATTCTATAGGTTATGGACTTTTATGTCAGGTATTTTTTGGGGATCTACAATCTTTTTCATAAGCTCATGGGATATAGGAGAAGATTGATGTGATTGCAAATGAGTATTCTTCTTTGATGAAGAATCATACTTGGGATTTGGTCTCTCTTCCTAAGGGAATAAAATTGGTTAGGTGTAAATGGATATACCACACCAAATATGCAGCTGATGGGTCCGTTGAAAAGTACAAGGCACATCTTGTATAAAAAGGTTTATCACAAATATAATGAATTGATTACTCTGAGACTTTTACCTTTGTTACTAAGATGGATTATGTGCACATTATGTTTTCTCTTGCTACATCACAGGGATGGCACGTGTACCAAACATATGTAAAGAGTGCCTCCTTACATGGATATTTATAGGAGGAAAACTACATGGATTATTTTTTTGAGTTTGTTCATTATTCTTCTCTTGTTTTTCTATTATTAAGGTCTCTCTACATTTTCAAATAGGGTCCTCTAGCTTGGTATGAGAAGATGGGTTATTTTATCCTATCTGCTAGCTTTGTTCACTGCCACTCAGATCCAACCTTGATGGTAAGACTATCCATATGTTATTGAAATGTTTTATTATGCCACTTTTTAAATTAAAAGGGCATGTTCATATCTTTTTCCTTATTTACAACATTTAGGAACTTCGCCCATCATGCATGTCAATTTTATTAAAATTTTAAATTTAAGTTATTTATAAGTAGATAAGTAATTAGGTTCATTTGATTATCAATTACTTACCAAAAATTATATTGAGAGCACTCTAGCAACACTTTTTTGGAGGTAATTTGATGTACTATTTGTTTATCAACTTACAATTTCTATAATATCATTGAGGGGTTTGAAAATTTGGAAGGGCAAATGATCAACCTTAAACCTGGTGATGCAAACCCCAAAACCAAGTGCTTTTCAAGTTTATATTCTTAAGATTCACTAATTTAGAAGTGCATCAATAGAAACATGCAAGTAGGAAAGAAAGAAATAAAAGAGAAACATAAGTGAAGACAATCATCTATTAATGTTGACAATTTAGATTGCAATGACAAACTTAAAATAAAAACCATCTATCTCTTCATGTATTCAAATGTATATTTAAATAAACTTCTATTTTTATATGTTACATGTTTTATAATACTTGTAATTAAAAAACTTCAAGAATACTTTATCTATTTTTATATTCAATATATATTTAATTAAAAAAAAATAGTTGTATATATTACATGTTGTATATTACTTTTAATAATTAATTAGAAGTAAAAATATTACACAAATAACAATATAAATTTATTATATTGTGATAATATATAATCTTTTCTTAAACAATATATTAATAATACATTTAATTGAAAAAATATAATAAATTTGTCCCTTAAAATTAAAAATCTTAAATTATAAAATTTCAAAATAACTAATATCATTATAATCCCACTATAAAAACTTAACATTAAATATAATCATGAAAACACTCCCAAATGATTTTGCAATAAAACAAATAACCACATATATAACATATTTCAAAACATAATTGTTGAACCTTTACAAATAAGCTAAAACCATACAAACACCACCCTCTTAATATCTATCCTCATTTTAAAAATCAGAGTACTCCAATCAACGATAAGATTTTGCCTTTCTGTTACCCCAACCCACCCAAAAATTTAAAAAAAAAAAAAAAAAAAAAAAAAAAAAAAAAAAAAAAAAAAAAAAAAAAACAACACCAACAACAACAACAACAACACAGTAACTATTCAAGAAATACAATAAAACCGGCATTAAATAAAATTTTAAACGGTGTCCGAAGAGATAATTCGAAGTGCATGCTTCTGTCCTTGGTGCCGAAAGAGGCATGGCAATTTTCACAGCAAAACAATACGAATTGCTTCTGTGGACGCCTCAGTTTCGTCCACAGCAAGGCAGAGTTTTTTGGAATTCTAAATATGCTCGTATATCTAGGTGGCACGCCTTCCCAGATAATGATTCTCTTTTTCTCGATCAATAATTTCTCTACTCAGATAGCTGGTCATTTTTCCCGGCCGATATCCTCTGCTATAAATACCGCCACCATGGGAAAGGTTGGAGAAGCGAGATAAATTTGCAAACATGTCTTCTACCTGTGATAACTGTGACTGCGCGGACAAGACACACTGCACGTATAAATTCTTTTAACTGTTTCTCTGCCTATTATCTTTTTCTTTCACAGAAGGAATTGTTTTTGTTGGGTCATGAGTTCGGGTAGGGTAAGATCGTAATTTTAGCTTTGTTGGAGAGAATGTTTGCATGTTATGTTGGACGAAGTAGAAATAACTAATACATAGATGTTTTAGACAGCAGGAAGCAAGGTTTCCAGATGGACGACGTGCTGCAAACCAGCCATGAGCTGAGGTACTGAAAATGTAATAATTGAGTATGGATGGTTTGATTGGTTTTCAACTGTTCTGAGAATTTAAACGTGATTTATTGTGCAGGACTGCGGAAGAGGTTACGGAAAACGACTGTAAGTGTGGCGCCGACTGTCAGTGCGTTAACTGCACTTGTGATCACTAATATGAAGAAAGAAGAAGGGCCTGTGAAGCCGGATCCAAGGCTTCCCAATGTCAGTGGCCACCTTGTTAACTTTACTAAATGTTGAATAAACATCTTAAGATTATGCAGACTTAAGCCCAATGGATTGCTGATTCTTATTCTGTTTTTAGGATTTATCAATCTGAAAAAACTGAAACATGTCCGAGGTTTTATTATTATTCATTTTAAAGATGTGACATCTGGTAAAAATTTAAGGATTCATTGAAAGAAAATTAAAAATTTTACCAAGCCAATCGTTAACTTTGATTTTGGGGGGCGTAAATGAAATTACAGAGCCGTTGATTTCTCAATCTGAGCGTAATATGTAGATGTGTATATCCCTGTAAAATCAGAACCAAAGAAAAAGATCGCATAGCTGCATTAAGCAGTTCAATGTAGATATCAAAATTTCCAAGGATTATTTGTTTACAATGAATAATCGACAAAATAAACGTAAAATCTTATTACAATACGAAGTGACGCCAACATTAAATATTTTGGATCGACATTACCTCTGCTTATCAAGAAATCACTTTCCCAAGTGCATTGAGTAGACATGTCGCATTTACGAGTGGGCATTCTTTCATTCGTAAGCATTATGGCATAAGTGGACATTGTCCATGCTACTGAAGGAGTTGGATGCATCCTTAGAGACTACTTTGGTTTACTCGTTAGGGTTACTTCTATAACAGAAATTGATAGTTTAAATAATGAGATTGGGATTTAAGTTTTTATTTATTTATTTATTTATTTAATTTTTTTGATACATGTTAATTGTAGAATTGATGGGTCACACTAATTTTGGGATACAAGTTGGGTTTTAGTTCTCATATTTTTATTTTATCATTCTGTCAATTTTATATTGAATGCATTGTGGGTAACTTCATCGTTGGTGAGATTTGAACCTCACTCATTCCAATATAAATACAACTCCTTTAATCATTATATTATAACACAAGGAAAAAAATGATATAAATAAATATTTAGGAGTTCAAGCTTTAATACTTGGTTTACAAGTTGTAAAATAAAAGGGATACAACAAAGATAGTAAATGAACTAGGAGATTTTATAGTGATCATCATTTTTCTATAGAATAAGAGTGGACAAAGTTAGAAATGCCCATGTTTGCTTTCAATTAGTTAACTTTAGTCTTTGATAGGTAAACATTGCTAGTGAAAAGTAAATTATGTAGCCAATTGTTTAGCTAATAGAGGTGTTGATCAACTTAAGGGATGGAATGTCGATAATTTGGCACACTCATGGATCGAATTAAGGGATTGTTATATGGGTGACCTCTTCCATTCAACATCCCTTCCATAATTTCAACTAAAGTTCTAGTATGGAGAATATTGATCAAAAAAATGTGCAAATTGAATCCTTGTGTGTATTTTCATATTTTTTTAGAGTATTTACAGGATTGTGTAGCTAATTTTCTCACCCCGTCTACGTCTTATCAATCAATGGATGCGAGCAAACTTTACATGAGTTTAAAAATAGTCAATATCATTTTGAAAATCCATGATAGGTGGTTTAATGCATCTTCATAGCCTATGTGTGTGTCTCCTTGGATGTATAAATATTCAGGCACTACCTTCTCCATCCTAACTACTTTTTCTTCATTCTTTACAATGATATTTTGTTCATCCTAACCGGTCATGATACTTCAAGATATAGTTTTTAAACCAAGTAGAAAAGAGTGTGAGATGAAAGATGTGTTACTGTATTAAATTGTTGTAGTAGTTCTTATATACACCTAAAATCGTTCGCTTCATTACAGTTGACTAATATTTCTATTTGTCGACACTAATTCTGCTTATCCTATTTTATTCCATTAATTTATCTTATTTCTAGCCTTAAATCTAATATCCTTCCTCTAATAATTATCTATTTTACTAAATTTATCCCATCCCACTATTCTATTAATTATTCCTAATCTCCTATTTTCCTAATCTAATTCTAATTAGCCATTATATGGACATTTTGAATTCTCATAATCTCACCTACCACATACTAACCTACACCCTAACCTTTTCTACAACCCTATATCTCTAATCCTCACCTAATCCCCCTCTAATCATCCCCTCAACACCATTAGATTCTCTAATAGAATTTAGAAATCTCCACAATCCTTCTCCTTCTATATAGAATTCTAAGGAATTTTAAATTCCTTAGAATTCCCTCCTTTTATAGAGTCTTCTTTTCTAGAAAATCTAATTATTTAATTCATTGGATAATTCTTCACCATTGATCCTCATCATCTAAATTTGAATAATGGCCATTGATCTTCCCTCCTATATATTTAAAGAAGCTCTCCCTCCACTCTTAGACCATCTTAAGAAATCATACCAAAACCATGCTAAAATTATCCTAGAAATCTCATAATCAATTCATTATCAAGCATCAAACATCCTTCAATCAAGCTATCATTTTATCAATAAATCTAAGTCTAGATCATATGCATTTAAAATCTTGGAATGGAGGCATGAGGAGGTAAGGAGCATGGTAAGAATGTTTTACTAGTTTTGATTTACTTTCTCTATCCTTTTCTATTGGTGTTATTATTTTTGGGTTTGCATTAACATTTTAATAATATTTTTTGAATCCTAAATTTGGTGCACATTTTGGCAACCACAGTGGGACCGGCCTTCTTTTGGACTAACCATTCATGTTTAGAGTGTATGAATGTAATTTTTAGGTCATATTGAATAACAATTGGTGGTTTCAAATTTTTGAAAATTTACATTTTTTAGTGGAAATGTTGTCTAGTTTTTTATAAAATTATCCTTACTCATTTATAATTTTGTACAATCAATTCTAGGTTATGAACATCTCATTCTCACCTTTCTATAACCTTTTATGGTTTGCTTCTTTGTTACATATTGAAGAAGTTATCACTGTCTGAATATTACTATTTTATTTCATTTTATTTTATTTTTAAATGTCAAAAAACCCTAAAAAACATAAAGTTTGAAAAAAGCCAAAATATTCTATGATGTCTTGTCTTTTGTCCAATCCCCTAGTCACATCCACCTCCACGCACTTGGTATTTTATATCCCATCCCATCTTTAGATACCACATTTAGTCTTGGAACCCGATCTAAGTGGTCACCCATCATTTCATCATCTTTTTGGCTAAGTATTATTGACACACATCACCCTGTCAAGATTTTAATTTGGCACCCATCACCTCTCTATCAATGCCTTTTCATACCTAACACGCATCAATCATCATTTTGATAGTATGGAAGGTACTTGATCCCATCACTATCCTTATCATTGCCTCTTCTAGCACCCATCCAATCACTCTTTACTAGTATGAAAGGTCATTGATCCCATCATCATCTCCTAGTCTCCTTGCTAGATTGGATCCTTACAGGGCCTTGTTTGTTGGTAATATTTGGCCATCAACTTTCTAATCACCTTCCTTGGCCACTTTTCAATCTGATTTCAAGACCAAGTCAGTATTCAAAAAATCCATTCTTATATCCTAAACTGTGGGCAACACCTCATCTTCTTTCTAATCATCATCATCCTATCCAAAACTAATTCTATCCTCTACCCCATCACATCATGATTATCCTAATCCAACCCATAATCCTATCACTCATCACACATTAGGCAATACATTATGACACTGCATGTAGATACTTGTATGCATGTCACTTGTTTGTTCTATTTGTCTTGTTTGCATGTTATGTATATATCTTGGTTTTCTTATGTTTTGATTACATCATGTCTCTTTTTGTGTATTGGGAAATGAACATGGATTATAGAAGACACCAAAAGTGCCCTCGAGGATGCAGAGTTGGACACTTGCCCATGCACTTTGGCCCAATGTCCCCTTGGTCATGTTTATATCATGGAGCATATTGTCAAGTGATATATTTTTGGATTACTTAGACTATGATGAGTTTTATGACATTTGTCATGGCTTGATCACCACACCCTCATCATTCCCTTAATTATCTAGCCATCCTTTTTTCCATTACTAATCTAACCCTCTTAATCCATCTAACTAACATTCAATCTTTCATCCCCATCTGCATCATATCCTTCAATCACTAACAAGACTAATCACCCTTATCATAATCATTTTCTAATCACTAATAAACATTATCATCATCATCTCCCAGTCAGAACTACATCGGCCTAAGGTCTTTTCAGACTATGTAGGCAACACTTGGCCACTTTTGTAATGCCCAAGGATAGCTCGGCCACTATTTATATCATCTATCCTCAACCCCCAATCCTTTGGTCACTTGATCACATCATTTATTCTCTCTTATCATCATCATCATCATCATCATCATCATCATCATCATCATCATCATCATCATATTGATCAACTTTAGCTTTGAGCTACACCCATCCTGTCTTATCAAATCATCTTATCCTAGCCAATCGCCCTCCATTGCATACATACTTGCTCAGGATACATCTAAATCTTGTTTCCTTATATCTTATCATCATCATGTTATAGTTGATTCCCATGCATGTGTACTTACTTGGGATGTGTCTACAACTATGACACCCATCACCTCTATTACCTGTACATGTGTGCTTGCTAGGGGCATCATTATTAAGTTATAGCTCATTACTCAATGTAGAATCTTTCTTCTTCATCTTCTATCCCACATCTAGCATCCCATCCCTTCATCTTTCCATCACATCCCACCCATCTTTTCTTCTTTTGCATGGCCATCTGGCTCATTCTTCTTTGCATATCCCCTTGAGGGCGCATCAATCATATCGACTAACATCATCTACTAACAATCACCCATGATATGGTTTTTCTTTGAAAGACCATTACTCTTTTCACTTAATCCACTCACAATGCCCTTTCAAAGAGGGGAAAAATGTATGCACCTAAAATCACTCACTTTATTACAATCGACTAATATTCTTATTAGTCGACACTAATTTCACTTATCCTATTTTATTCCACTAATTTATCTTATTTCTAACCTTAAATCTAATATCCTTCCTATAATAATTCTCCATTTTAAAAACCTTATCCGATCCCAGTCTTCCATTAATTATTCATAATCTCTTATTGTCTTAATATAATTCTAATTATCCATTATATTGGAATTTTAAATTTCTATAATCTCACCTACCACCTACTAACCTACACCCTAGCCTTTTCTACACCCCTATATCTCTAATCCTCACCTAATCCCCATCTAATCATCCCCTAAATGCCATTAGATTCTCTAATGGAATGTATAAATCTCCACCACCCTTCTCCTTCTCTAAAGAGTTCTCTCTCTAGAGAATTATAAGAAATTTTAAATTCTTTATAATTCCCTCCTTTTCTAGAGTCTTCTTCTCTAGAAACTCCCAATGAATTTTTAATTCTTTGGATAATTCTTCACCATTGATCTTCCCTCTTGTATATTTAAACAAGTTCTCCCTCCACTCTCAGACCATCTTAAGAAATCATACCACAACCATGCTAAAATTATCCTAGAAATCTTATAATCAATCTATTATCAAGCATCAAATATCCTTCAATCAAGCTATCATTTTGTCAATAAATCTGAGTCTAGATCATATGTATTTTAAATATTGGAATGGAGGCATGAGGAGGTGAGGATGGTAAGAATGGTTTACTAGTTTTCATTTACTTTCTCTATCCTTTTTTATTGGTGTCATTATTTTTGGGTTTGCATTATAATTTTAATAATATTTAATTGAATCCCAAATTTGGTGCACAGTTCTAATTTTTTTTTAACTATGATAACAAAAACAACCACAATATATACAATATATAAATCTAATGAAAGATTAAAGAAAGATAATACATAGATTTATTCTTGTTAAAATTACAATCTCTTTCGATTAATAACTCTACCCTGAATTCTCTAGTATAACAATATTAACTCACTTTTACAATGTATCTTATCTACTAGCTCTCCATGTTCTTATATAGATAACAGAGAAGATAGGGTTAGGGCTTAGAGAGTAGTTAAATAAAATTATTTTTAAGATTTAGATAATTAGTAGAACGAGTCTCCTTAAAAGTATTTAGTTAGTAGAACAAAGTCTCCTTAATATTATTTAACTAGTAGAACAAGTCTACTTAAGTTAAGAGTTTACTATTATTAGCAGAAAAAATTAAATAAAAATTAAATTGATAATCTTCTCTAATAAATAATAAATGTATAAAGTTGTACCAATTATTTTTTTATCCATAAAATATATTATGATTGTGTTGTAAAACCATACAAGAGTATTTGAATAATTAAATAAACTAACACATTTTGGAGCATTGTGATCATTGGTAAAGTAATCTCACATCTTTTGTCATCTAGGAATGGTGTGGAAAGTCTTATGTAATATATATTGGTTTCCTCTATGTCAATGTTTATATGTTGGTCCCATAATTATGTTATTAATTTGGTATATAAACTCTTAGGGACTCTTTAGTTTAGGTATTAACATCCTCTAGAGGAGGATTACTCATATTTTGGTTATTTGGTTTAATTATTTTCCTCGTATCCCTAAAATTACATGATGGTATATGGTTGGATGACTTATTACATTAGGCATATAAAATATATAGATGGAATAAATTTAAAATCATATGAAAGATTAATATCAATTTTTTTAATTAATATTATGGGAAACTGACCCATTTCAACCCTCGTAGAGATGTTAGTACCAATGTAACACCTCTGGGCAATCATGTGAGAAAGAAGATGCCACATGGTGAAATATCTCTCTCCATAGCCCTATTGTGGTTTATCTAGGCCCTATTAATGATGTTATATCCTCAAGGAAGTGGGTGAGTGAGATGATACCATGTGGTGAGATCTAGCTATACCTTAGCCTCATGACATCCTATGCAAATAAAGTAGTATTTCAGGGTAGCAGGGGAGACAGATTATGATGCATGGAAAAATATTGCTTTACCATGGAATGAATAGTCAACATGCACTTAAATATTGAACTAAGAAATGTAAGAGTAGAGATAATCCATGTCGTAAGAAATAAATCAAAGTGAACAACATGTTGGTTGCATAGCCAACAATGCATAAGTCTAAATTTGATGGCATGTCTACTCATCAAAACTATAAAAAGATGAGAATAAACTACACATCCAATTTTATTTGTAGAATAAAATTATAGTCCAAATGAATAATGAATGAGATGAGAATCATTAGTGTGGCCTATGAATCTAGATTAATCGCAAAGCATAAAGGAAATAATATATGCCTTAAAAAGGTGTGACTCTAAGAACATAGTATGTGGCATCTAAATATCCCAATATGATCTCAACTACATTCCATCACAAGAATTCATTCTTTATTTATTCCAACATGGTCCCCAATATTTCCATAATGTAGCAGAGTGGGACTAGCCACCAATGAACCTCAAGTGGGCATGCCAAGTTGATTATTTTTGCAACTGTCCCATGAGTGGGTGAATCCAAATTTAAACTTGAATTTACATTTTGAAATCCTCAAGCCTATGTGCCTATTTAAGATCAATTATTTCACCATAATAAGGGTCAAATATGTGTGGAGTGTGAAATTAGATAGATAGAATTAGACACTTTCTTGATTTCTTAAGATGATTTCTTCCTTTGCTTATTTTAGATTGCATTTACTAGTCATTTTTTGAGTATTTGATGATTGTATGATTTTCTTAGTGTTTTCAATAAAAAAATAAAATCCACATAACTAAAATATTATCAAGTATAAGTGATCATTCTTACACATTTTTATGGTAGTGATGCCCGTTTTTCTCTCATCCATTTTCTCTCTTAGATTCTTATATCATCTTCAGTTGGAGTTGTTTAAGTCTAGATCAGCTGGAGATAGGTTTAAATGGGGATTTATTTAGTAAGATAGTTTAGATTTCACTTGTGTTTATGAAAAGCATGTTTACCTCCCTAACTCTAATATTTTGCTTTTTCTTTATAATCAGTTTAATCGAGGGATATAACAATATGAATTTAACTATCTATCTTGGTTATTTTTATCATTCTATCCCAAGAGTTTATTAGTGTTGTTGCATTATTGCATTTTTGGAAATTATAAATTCATGAGAGAAGTCAACTTGTGAAAGAAATTAAATCTTGGAATCCTAACAACCATTGAATATTTAGTTACAATGAATTATTTTGATTCAAATCATTAAAATAGAACCCTAAGACAGAATAGATTGTATCAACCAACTAAGTGAAGACCAAAATACCAAGATCTGGTACATTTATACCTTGGGGAGATATTTTCTTTATGGTATCTCCCTCATTTTAGGAGAGGGCAGGGATTAACAACCCCTCTTCCTAATTGTGTCTACGTGTCAAAACATGCATCAACATGTTCTAGTGTTAGAAGGAGGGCTTGAGCCATGATTTTAATTCATTAATTGAAAAATTGAGCTAAGGCATTTTAGAACCCATCTATCCCACTAAGATAAATATTCTCTTAAGCTGGAGGGTAAAAAAATTAACACCAATTAAAATCTACTAGGGATAACATAGAGCTCTTAGAACTCCCTAACCATAGAATACCAAAACCAAGAGTTAACAAAAGAAAAGGGAAAATTGATATTCTATGATTGAATGGTAATTCTTCGATCACTACATCTATCCCTTTGGTTAATCCATTTGTTATACCCCAACCTTTATCGATGGCCAACATGATCTGGCTTGGACAAGTAGGTTTTTGTCCTATGGCTATCAGAATGTAGCTCATGATTTGCCCAAAAATTCAAACAAGTTTTAACCCAAGTTCATAATGAGAGGTATCCAAAATACAAAGGAGAATATAAAATCCTTTAAATATGTTTTAATTATAACCTAGGTCCAACGTGAGGATATTCCCTGTAGATTTTTTCCATGCTCCTTAAGATAAGTAGAATATGCTTGGTATTTTGGATTACCCACCGGGTCAATTATCACCTAGACTGAGTTAGAATCTATGTTTGTAAACCATTTCAGAGTTCCCATTGACCCCATAGTCCTATATCATCATTTTTTATTTTTTAATAGGGAACATAGTGAGCGCATGAGTATGTTCAATGTTTGGTTCCATAAGCTGTAGCAATGTTTGAAGGACACTTACACCTAGGTCCAAGCTGTTACCATACAAAAATACCTTAGAGTTATAGATTCGATGACCTTTATGTTACTTAGGGGGACCCCACTAGCCTTAACATCATTATCTTTGGCCTATAACAAATATATCAACATTGAGAAATAAACAATGTCACAAGGCTTTGTATTTGTCCCTTTCCTATCATTAGGTTAGCCAAGTGCATACAACCAAATACTAATGATTAACCAAGCAAGAATGAAACATACTCCATTAATGAATCCTATTCTAAGAAACTTATATGTAAGCCCTAATCTAGTTTACAATATGAATCTGATAGACTATCAACCTAATGGTATACCTCACGTGCCTCCCAACCATGTAGTTCCCCAAATGAATAATGAGAAGTAGATCGCAATGGCTTATAATAATGTTACTATTACACCAACCATTAGTGGATGCATTACATCTAGAATCCCACTAAGCACTTCCATCTAACTTAAAACCCTAAGTCTAGGATAGAAACACTCACACTCATGTACCTACATATAGTGTACATTCTTAATCACCCAACCAACCTAATACTAACACAAATTCAAAAGTGAGCAATCTAAAATAGTTATTTTAGAAGTTTTATAATGATGTGATCAACTTGTGTAGGTAGGGACCTCAAAATTCCAGTCAAAATGCTAATAACCAATCTTAGGGTAGAAATTTCAATTATTAAAGACCCAATAGGTGATGGAATTCCTAACATAATAATGGGAATGTGCCTAGTCCCATTGATGGTGGTAATCATAACTACAATGCCTGCCATTATATGAATTTCATGGACCTAACCCTAAATACTTGGTGCAAGTTGTATAATACTGCATACCAAATAAAAAATAACTACAAGGAATTCATTTCTTCTTCAAACATATTCCAAAAGGAGGTGGATAACATTGAAATCATTCCTAATCCTAGTGATAATTATAACTTGAAAAGTGGAACCCAGACATAGCCTTTGTGTTATAAACTTATGAATTTACCATCATAGATGAGAATAAGTATGAGGATAACCTAGAAGAGATCCATGCTTTTAGATAGTTCTGTAGAGGGAAAAATTACCAATTAAGGAGTAAGTCATCTAATGCATTGACCACCTCTACTCCCAAAAATAACACTCATGTTACACTTGATGTGAATTTAGGTAATAATCCTCCTCCACCTAAAGGACCTCTAACTTCTTATCCACCTAGAAATCCTACTGTATATACTCTAGATAATAAGCAACCGGAGAAGACCAAACTCAATTATGATATAGTCAGAGATATTAAGAAAAATAAATCCAATATAACTATGTATGAGTTGTTTTAGATTTCTAATCAAAGATAATTCCTTGTAAAAGAGTTATTTCATAATAGAGGGAAAAAATCTTCTAATATTTCTCATGCACATGTTTCTGTCTACAAAGGAAAAAACTAAAACTCCTCCTTTGCTCTTAAAATTTAGGAAATTTGGAAAAAAAATACATAATTGTTTGGTTGATTTAGGCATCTTAGGGAACATCATTCCTTATGCCATTTTCCAGCAATTGGGCCAAACACTTGTGAAGTCAAACATAAAGGTTGTCTAATTGGATAAAGTTGAGGTGAAAGTAGTGGGATAACTAGACAATGTCCACATGAAATTGGCCTCTGATCCAAGGATTAAACATTTTATTGATATCGAAGTGGTGGATATCCTAGATACTTACAACATGTTTCAGAGTCAGGACTAGTCAAGGACTCTGAATGGCTATGTGGGGACTAATTTTAGCCACATGTGGCTACCTTGGCATGGTTTGCCAAACTAAATCATGATAGTATGACAACCTAAGTGGTTTATATGATAATTGAGTACAATACATTAAATTATATCTATGATGAATCTAAAATGGAATTTTAGTTATTGAATAAAGAGGAATGAATGCAAAATGGCATCTCTATCAACATTCTCAATGTGCAATAGACCCCAAGTGTGAAAGATTTGGATTTAATGGATGAAGAAGACTTATACAAATTGTAAAAGTTAGTATCCTTCTCAGATATCACCTTCACATATAATAAATTAGGATGTGATGAATTAAATAGAAATAAGGAATGTGTGTGTTCTTTTCAAGTGAATCAAAGCTTTTGCACAATTAGGAATGATAATTTAAAGTCATCTATTCTTTATGAGGTGAATGTTGTAACAATATTGTCCCTACCCAAGATGCTAATGTAAATAATAGTATTAGACTTGTGGATCTTAAAATTCAATGGTTCAAAGTTTAAAAGTGGATATAGTGCTAGGGTAGAATTATTTAATCCAAGAGGGAAGTCTTATCTGGATGCCTAATGTCTATAGTTCAATTTAACCAACAATGCGGATGAATATGAAGCATTGGTCCATGGTCTTCTATTCACCTTTGATAGTAAAGTAAAGAATATCAAAGTATTGGGTGACTCTGAATTAGTATTTAGATAGGTAATAAATCAATATTCTTTCAATGATAAACACTTGCCCAAGTATCATATCAAAGTCTTAAACCTGATTGAAGACTTTGCTACCTTTGGCATTCATATATTGACTAGGCAAAGGAATTATACAGTAGATGCATTGGCCACTATTATGAGTACCTTGGAAATGATTGGCCATTCAATAATGAGAAAATTATCAATACAGATAGTCTTTACTCCCTCAATCCCTGATAACATCAACAATTTCCAAGTCTTTAATGATGACCAACACATACTAGAATTCATCATCAATGCTAAATTATTTATAGGTCAAATCATTGATTAATATGGTTGAAAATACTTCAGATTGGAAAAAAATGGGGTGATGAACCTAAAAATGAACAACATACCCAAATGAATGATCTCAATAAAATCATTATTTGATATGGATTATTGTGAAAACAATAAGGAATCCACCCCTATCAAGGGTATGTAGCATGATTAACATAACCTAGGTGGTAAAAATGAAGAGAATAATGTGTTTTTAGGAACTACTTGTACGTTAGAAGAGAAATGATATTTTGTAAAAACTCTCAAAGAATTCAAGGACATGATTGCATGGAATTATGAATATCTCAAGGTCTTAAACACTTCCATTTTAACACACATTATTCCCCTAAAGCCTAGAATCAATCCACTTATGTAAAGACAAATCCCTATGAATCCATTACTAGGGATCCTAATTTTTAGATAAGTACATAAACTACTGGTAGTAAGGATCATCTTACCATTAAGACATTCTACATGGGTTATGAACTTGGTACCAGTGATAAAAAAGAATGGGGAGATCAAACTATGTTTGATTTCTATAACCTCATCAAAGCTTATGAAAAGGATAACTACCACTTCCCTTCATTGGATGAAGTGTTTTATATTGTAAATGGTACACAAATTATGTCCTTCATCGATGGTTATTTTGGATACAACTAAGTGGTGCTTGATTATGAAGATAGAATCAAAACAACTTTCACTACCAAGTAAGGAACCTACGCATAAAAAATAATGCCTTGTTGGCTTGGTTAATGTAGGCTCCACCTTTTCGATGGATATGTATATTGTATTCAAAGACTTAATCTAAAAATTCATAGTTGTGTATATTGATGATCTTACTGTATTCTCTAAAATTAGATTAGATCATATAAAGGACTTCAAGAAAGTGTTGCAAAGATGTAAAAACCATGGTATTTCATTAAATCCCAAGAAATGTATATTTGGACTGACTGAAGGGAAATTTTTGAGCCACATTATTTCTGAAAGGGGTATTTAATTAAATCTTGATAGAGTGGAGGAAATATTGAAAATCCCACAACCCAACACTAAGAAAGAGTTGAAGAGTTTCTTCAACAAGATCAACTTCGTAATAATGTTCATCTTAAGTTTTGTTGAGATATTCAAAATGCATAATAACATGGTAAATAAGGATGCCAAGGTGAATTTTACTAATGAATTAAAAGTGGCCGTCAACCAAATCAAGGTCATTATTACTAACACACACGTGTTCATTCATGTAAAATACACTTAGCCCTTTTACCTATACTCATTTACATTATAACACTCTATGGATGGCATGTTAAATCATAAGAAGGAGATGGGAGATGAAAGGCCAGTGTCTTTCATGAGTATCCCACTCAAGAATTCTAAACTCAGATATTCCACACTTGATAAATAGGCATTCACTTTTATCAAGGATATCAAAAAGTCTAGAAATTACATTCTATGAAATGAGGTGTTTTTTGTGGTACTTAATCTAGCCATATAGGCCTTATTAATGTATAATGAATTGGCCAAGAGGTGTGGTAATTGGATGACCATAATCCAAGAGTTTAACCTACATAGTTAGTTAGTAAAGATTTTTTGAGGGCTAATACTCTATAAAACCATCACTGAGATAGATCCCCAAATTATTTTCTAATAATTTTGAATGCCTGACATCATAGATGATGCTTGGTACATGGACATAGTCAGATATTTACTAAACAATGAGTGTATAAAGAATCTAAATCCCACTTAGTGTAGAGAACTACCACTAAGTAAAAACCACTTCACGATCAAAGTTGGCATATTCCATAGGAGAAACCATGAAGGTGTATATTTGTGATGCCTAAATAAAGAAGAATTGGTTTCAATACTCAGAGATTTCCATGGGAAATATGGAAATGAGAATGGTTCAAGAAGTACTATCACTCACCAAATACTATGAGAAAGGTAATATTAACCATATATTTTCAAATATGTTCATCTACATGTGAGGAATTTCCACATCTGCAAGGTCACTGCATCTCGTGAATGTAGCCTAGTTATGCCACTATTGTTGATCATTTAAGCTTGGACCTTTGCTAAGTGTGGAGTGGACTTCATGGGAGCCATCAATGTCAATTCCTTTGATGGATACAAATTCATCCTTATAGTGATGGATTACTTCACTTTCTAGATTGAAGTTCATCCATTTTGGAATTACACCATTGATGTAATCATTCAATTCTTAGAGGAACACATTACCACAAGGTTTGGTATACCGACCACGTTATTATGTGACAATGTTCCTTATTTCTCCTCCCTATAATTCCTTGAATGGGATTATGCTTATCAGGTAACTCTTAAGTTTTATTCAAATCATTATCCACAAGGTAATGGGTTGGTTTAGTCTATGAATAATAATTTAGTGAATGTAATTAATAATATTTTAGGAAAAAACCCAAGGGAGCTTAAATTCACTTTATGGTCATATGTAACTAGGATCAAGTCTACCTTAGGGACCTCCCCCTATCATTTGGTATATGGTCAAGATTTGATCTTCTTAACCAATCTCAAGATCCATACCTTGTTGTTCTCTAAAGAGTACATGGAAAGTAATGATCCAAAAGAAGCTTACGTCTAAAAACTCATGCAGTTAGAAAAAAAATAGATGAAACCTTACTACATTTTAGTAGACATTAAGAGGTAGTCAAATGATGGTTTGACAAAAGGGCCAAAGTGAAGGCCTTTTATTTCTTTGATCTAGTATTCCTATAGGATAGGGACCATGAACAAAAGGCATGACATGCAAAATTTGATAAATTATGACTTGGTCCCTAACAATTTTCTAAAATCATGGGTGAGAATGCATTATGCATAAGGTGTCTTACTAGTGAGGATGCCCATTACTTGTCAATTGATAATTCCTCAATCACTACTTCTAGGATTGAGTGGCTTGGAAATCCCTATAAATAACTTCTATTATGCTTTATATTTTTATTTCCTATCCCTTGTTTGTTGTCTTGGGTTTGCTTTTTATTTGTTTCCTATTTTCATTATTAGGTTTATCCTAACTATTTTTGTCCTATGGTCCCCTTGTTGATCAAAAAAATGAAATGAAAAGATATTGCAAGAGTAACATGGATGGTGGTCAAAGAACCTAATCAAGATTTCACGTGAATAATTGGTGTATATTATTATTTTTGCTTGGTACTTTTTTTGTGTTATGAAGGTGAATGATTCATAATAAAACTTGTGAATTATGAAAAACTATTTTCTTGTTCAGTGCCATCTAAAACACTTAAATAAATATCAGAAGAACAATGCATCATTTCTTAATTTATAGTTTGTATTAATCCATCATAAACTTGCCAATTTATTTCTACCCATGGCTTTGTCCCCAACCCTATATAGATGAATTATAATATCTCCTTTGAAAGGAATTGAGCTAAGATGTAAAATCTACAATTATCCTCAAAAGGGTGATCTCAACAACCTCCACCACAAGATTTTTATCTTAGTCGGTAATGGATCAAGGCCTTTGGGAAGGGCCAAAGGTATTTATGTTAGGGATATAAATGCCTAACTATTACTATAATAATTTCCACACCACTCGCCCCCCCTCCCTCCACCCCCAAGATAAACTAAAAAATCTTTCCCTTTAGTAGTTGTGACCTTATGCAAATTTGAATTACTATGCGTGAATTAAAATAAAATGAATTCATCACTCAAATCACACACATAGATGGTTTTGGTAGTATTATAACATAGTATGTCAATTTTTCTTATTTACTATAGTGCAATTTAATTATGGATTATTCTAAGTTATTACTGACAACTAATGTTTTTTCTTCTTTTGAAATTAGGGATTCTAAATTCTTAAAATACTCAAGAGTATTTCCCAACATGAGTCACCATTTATAATTACTTGCACAACACACCTCAATTTTTAGACTAAAAATAGGGACCCTTTATTTGCTTTGAAGTCTGGTCTTGTGCCTTAAGGAGTTCATTATGGTTACAAGTTTAAATCAACTTCTCAGGGGTGCCTATTATACCAAATGTGAAGATTTAAATCTAAACGTGCTTCATTATTTTAGCCAAACCTACAAAATTAGCTTTGCATTATAAAACATTGGGCATGTAAGTTTATGGCTTGAGTTGTTTTAATTTTAATATTTAAATTTTCATAAGTTTGATAAGTCTTAGTCTACTTATTTTCTTGTGTTTTGAAACACATTTTATAGCTCCCTTTTAGACTATTTTTCCATAGGTTTATGCAAACTATTTAAATTTTTAGAGTTTTATTGATTCTTTTCCTAAGTAATTTGGTCCATTTTACTCCCTTTTGATTCAAAATGGCTAAGTGATTATAAGGCTTTATCCTTTTACTTAGTAATTTCTCATTAAAATTGATAAAATTGGCTTATGAATCAAACAAGTGAATAAGTCACTACACAGTTTTCATTTTATATACTTCATTGCATTTCAAATTTCACCTTGGTTATTTTATTCAAATTTACTTATCAGTTAGATTTTAAATCGAATATTGTTGATTAGGATTCATTTATTCTTTACCTATAGTTTCTCAAATTGTTTTTTATGCCACTTGGTGACTTCCTACAACTTTTGGTGGCCCGAGGCCACTTGAAATTTTTTTTGGCACTTGGTCATTTTTTAGCTTTTACCTTAACCATTTTAATTTAAACTTAACTATTTATTTTTAAATTAAGGTTACTCGTTATGCCTTTTTATATTGTGCCTACAAGTACTCAAAATAAATATTTACTCTTTTCTTATTCAACATGGTAAATTTATATGGATCCTAACAGTCCAAAATTTATACAAGAAGTCTTTTGGGACTAAGTTGATTTCAAAAAAGTTGTCTATAGCCACGTGGAACTTTATTAATTCTTCAAAAGACTTAGTATATTTAACTCAAGGCTACCTAGTGGAGAAATGATGTCAACAATGCTCTGAGATGATAAGTTAGTAGGATGATTCCACATGGCATAATCCCTCTACTCTACTATCTTAGAGATGTCCAATTCATAACAATGCCTCCAGGAAAGTAGGTGAGTGAGATGATGTCATGTGTAAAAATATCACTCTTCTATAACCCTAGGGTGGTCCATACAGGCCCTAGTAATGATTTTAGATCCCCAGGGAAGCAAGGGATAAATATGACACTATGTGGCAAGATCTTATTGCATAGTATCCCTATGATGTTTTGTGCAAGCATAGTAGTATGTCAGGGTAGTAGGGGAACAATATTGTGATGGATGGTGAAATCTTGCTTCACCATTAAATCAACAGTTAACTTGAATTTAAAGATTCAATTGAGCAGTGAAAGTGTGGAGATAATTCATGTGGAAGGAAACTCATCGAAGTTAAGGACATGTTGGCTTTGTAGCCAAAAAATCACAAGTCTAAATTTGATGGCCCATCTGCCCATCAAAACTATCAAAAGGCTGAGAATGGACTGTGAATCTAATTTTATTATTAAAATACAATCACATTATAAATGAATCATGAATGAGATGGGAATTTTTAATGTGTCTTGTATATCAAGATTAAGAATAAACCATAAAGGATAAAATATATGCCTTAAAGAGGCATGATTTTAACTACATATGATGTGGTGGCTAACTATTCCAATGTGATCTTAATTTCATTCCCTCATAGGAATTAATTATTGATTTGGTCCAATATGGTCCTAAATATTTATATAATGCATCAGAGTGGTACTCACCCCCAATGGACCTTGAGTAGGCATGCCACATTGATGATTTATGAAACTACCCCATGATTGGGTGAATCTGAATTTAAATTTGAATTTATATTTCAAAATTTTCAAGAATTCATGCATATTTAAGATTAGATATTGTGTCATAATAAGGTTTAGATCTTTGTGGATTTTGAAAGGAGAGAGATAGAACTAGACATTTTCTTGATTTATTAGGATAATTTTCTCCTTTTCTTATTTTAAATTGTAGTTACATTTGATTTTAGAGTATTTGATGATTGTATGATTTTCTTAGTATTTTTAATCAAAAAAGAAATTTAGATAACTAGAATATAATCAAATATAAGTGGTCATTCCTTGCACATTTTTTATAATAATGATGCCCTTATTTATTATAGTCATTTTCTCTCATAGATTTTTTCACCATCTTTAGTTGGAGTTGTACTAAGTCTAGTTCAATTAGAGTTAGGATTAAATGGGGATTTATTCAGTCAGATAGATAAGATTTCACTTGTGTTTATGACAAGCATTTTTACCTCCCTAACTCTAATCTTTTTATTTTTTTAATAATTAGTTTAATCTAAAAATATATCAATCTAAATTTAATTGTCTATCTTGGTTGATTTTATCATTTTATCTCATAAGTTTATCATTGTTGTTACATTGTTTCATTCTTAGACATGATAAATTCATTAGAGAAGCTAGTTTGTGAAAGGAATTAAATCTTATAATCCTGAAAACCATTGAATACTTTAGTTAAAGTTAATTATTTTGATTCAAATCATTAGAATAGGCCCCTAACATGGAATAGTTCACATCAGCCAACTAAGTGAAGACCAACATACTCTTGGGGAGGTATTTTCTTTATAGTATCTCCCTCCTCTAAGGAGAATACAAGGATTAACAACCAAATTTCCTAATTGTTAGTTGTGTTTAAAAAACCACACAAACATGTTCTGGCATTAGAAGGAGGGCCTCAACCATGATTTAATTCATTAGTTGAAAACTTGAGCTAAGGCGTTTTAGAACCCATATATCCCACTAATCTAAAGTTTCTCTTAAGATGGAGGCTATAATAATAAACATGTGATCAAAATATGTTGGGGTTAATGTAGGTCTCTTAGAAATCCCTAACCATAGAATACCAAAACAAAAAGTTAAAAAAAGGAAAAGGGAAAATTGAGCCCATCCCTCGAGCCTTTACCAATGACCAACATGGCCTAGATTGGACAAAAAATCTTTTGTCCTATGGTTATTTAAGGTGGAGCTCATGATTTACACAAAAATTCAGACAAGTTTTGTCTCAAGTTCATAATGGGAGGTGTCCAAACTACAGAGGAAAATATTCAATCCTTTAAACACACTCTAATTATAACCCATGTCTAGCATGAGGATGTTATCTATTAATTATTTCCCCAATCCTTAGGAGAAGTAGTGTATGCTTGGTATCTTGGATTACCCATTGTGTGTATTACTACCTAGGCCAAGTTAGAATCTTTATTTATAAACCATTTCATATTTCCCATTGACCCTATAGTCATATATCAAAAAAATTCAGCCACAAAGAGGGAATAAAATGAGCCCATGTGTATGGTCAATGCTCAGTTCCACAAGTTATACCAACATTTGAAGGACCATTACAGCCTGGCTGAAATAACTACCATACAGACCTACCTTAAAGCTCTAGATTTAATGACCTCTAAGTTCCTTAGGAGGACCATAATAGCCTTAGCATCATTATCTTTGGCATATAATGAAGTTGTCAAAATTCATCAAAAAATGATGTCTTAAGGCTATGGAGTTGACCCTTTACCCTTGTTGGGTTAGCAAGGTGCCTATAACAAAATACTAATGATTAATTAATCCCTATAGTAGCACACTCCATTGATGAATCCTATTCCAAGAACCTTATATGTGATCCCTAATCAAGTTTACAATCTAACTCCAATGAATTATCAACCTAATGGTCTACCTTACATGCCTCCCAACCATGTAGTTCCCTAAATGAACAACCAACAAATGATCACAATGGCTTACAATAATGTTTCTATTGGACCAATGACTAGTGGATATATTGCATTTAGAAACACCCAACATGTACTTCCATCTTACTTAAAACCCCAAGTCTAGGCTAGCAACACTCATACCCATGCACCTACAACTATATTACAACCTAAATCACCCAACCAATCCAGTGCTAGCACATATTTAGAAGTGAGTAATATGAAATATTTGTTTTAGAAGATATCTAATGATGTGACCAACCTGCATAGGCAAGGGCCTTAAAATTCCAATTAGAATCCTAATAACTAGTCTTAGGGTAGGATTTCAATTTTCAAGGTCCCAATAGGCAATGAAATTTAAGGTCCTAATAATGGGAATGTGGCTATGGCAATTAGAATTACAATGCCCCCCAATCTATGAATTTCATAGACCTATCCATAAATACTTGGTGAAAGTTGCACAATACTATAGACCATGCAAATACCAACCATGAAGAATTCATATATACTTCAAACATATTCTAAAAGGAGGTGGATAACATGGAAATCATGTCTGCTCTTGATGATAATTAGAACTAGCAAATGGGAACCCAGACATGACCTTTGTGTTAGACACTTATGAATTTCCCTTCGAATATGAGAATGAGTATGAGGACAACCTATAAAAGATCCATGTTTTCAAATAGTTCTAGAGAGGGATTAATTAAAAACTAAGGAGTAAATCAGCCAACCCATTGACCACATCTATTCCCTCAAATAACACTTAGGTTCCACTTGATGTGAATTTAGGTAATAATCCTCCTCCACCCAAAGGACCTATAACTTATATTGGTATAGACTTTTATCCTATGGGTTTTGTCTACATGTGTCACTAATTTGTTTAGGGTAGATAGGTAATTTGGGTCATTTGGGAAAGTCAGTATTACATTCATTAGAATGTGGGGTCTCTATATCTATCCCTCCTCTATATATGTAACATCTCCCTTTGTATTGATTATCTAGAGTTAATGAGTAATATCATTTATGCACTTTTCTTGTCGGTAATCTGTCTCACCTACTCTATAGATTGTGTGTGTGCATTTGATATTATTAAGAGGTATTGGAAAAATCCAATATGGTATCAGATCCAAACTCAATGGTTGGTCACCTTTTCTCATATTTTTGGCGAGATTATTTGCATGTTTGGATTAGATCCATGGATCTTGTTTGAAAGTTTTTTATTTTGTAGGGATTATTAGTTTGTTGGTGCCATTCCAACATTATTTTCCTCCAACCAAAAGTCACCATATAGATCTAATTAGTTTGTAGGTGAACCTATTTAATTACTTGGCATATTTTGTGTCATACGGCATAATTCTTTATCATATAGCTTGCCTCTCAAGTTTTTGATCTACCTATCAGATAAATGGCCTTTTCTTAAGACCCACAACATGTTATGTAGTTTGTAATTGCTTTTTAAGCCATCACCATTCCTCATAGAACCATGCTAGCTAATTTATCATCAAGATATAATAACATCCATAGGGATATCATGTAGCGAGCAAGCCATCATAGGGAGATCTTAGTGGTGTTTTTTACCTTTTTAGGTTGCATGTTGGTTCTACATATATCCTCTCTTGTTACCATTTTAGGGGTGTATTGAGCAGATCTAGAGCATTTTTATGTTAGGCCATCATTAAATCTAAAAACGAAGTGCCATTTTAAGTGTTTATTATCATTGAATTAGATTTAAAAAAAAGCAAAGGCTTTTTTCCTACTATGACATCTTATAATACTCCTATCTAATTTTAAAACATTTTAGTCCATATGCTCTCTACCTAGATGCTTCTATATGTTATTTTCATGATGCATTCAACCTGGATTGATGTTTAATGATCTTTTTTAGATGCTAGGTATTAATTTTTATGCTTAATTTATATTTCAATGTGTTGAAAGGAGACTCACACATGGCTAGAATCAAAAAGATTAGTAAGATAGTTGGGAAAAAGTCTAATCATATGGTTCATCATGGTGGAGGAGAAGGAAGTGTCTACTTTCTCAAATTACATAATGGAGATCATAAATATTATTAAAGGGAGCCAAGGAGCTATCCATACACCACCAGATGCATTTCCCACCTATAACTCTATATTTTTTTATTTTTATACTTTTTTCTTGGATTATTTTTGATCTATAGATCCCTAATGATGAATTTTTTTCTTAAGACCTGTGTGTGCTCCTCTCATGGAAACTTTGGTGTGTTAAAGCAAATGAATCCTCTCATGATGGAAATATATCCAAACCCTAATAGTGGTGGCACTGTATTAGATCCTCTTCCATAGATAATTTAAAATCAATTAAAATGTTTTATTGCCTAAAATATTTTTAAAACTAGCTATTATTATTATTGTTGTTGTTGTTGTTGTTTTATTTTTCCTTAAGTGCATGTTTTTAACTTAAGAGCACATAACATCAAGTACGAGGGTTGTTTTTAACTTTAATTAGCTTTAAGATGTCTGGTGTTTAATTTTAGTTCCATTGACTAGCTGGAAGGCTATGTACACACCCTTTCCACTTGTGCATTTAAATGTTTAGTGCAAAATTCATTAAATAGATCATTAGTGATGAGAAATGTTATTTTCTATGAGTTTTAATTGATAACTCAAAATTGAGTGCCACTTTTTTTTAAAATGCCTTGTTTTTCAGTCTCAATCCATTGGTTCTATTTTTTAATTATAAAATGCACTAAAGTTATAAAGTGCCATATTAAGGGGGGTTGGCTGTGCTATGGGCCTTACTACTTTCTAAATTTTACTTATTACACTAATTGATCACATGTGGATGCACATTTTTATATGTTTGACATCCCTATTTTGATCATGCACTATTTTTATTGATTCTTACAATTGTTACTCATTTATATGCATTCTCAATTTTATCTAGTGTCCCATTCATGAATGTGCAGTATTCTAGAATCATTGTAAAGTATCTTATGCAATATTTCACTTCTTCAGTGTCTTCTCTCAGTCGTGACAACTCCATTTGAGAGACTCTAGAGGAGGAAGGTTGAGATGACACTAGTGGTCCTTCTTAGGAAGACCAATTATACTTCATGATGTGTGTACATGGAATGTTCACTCATAGATTAAGACCTTATTCCATTCTTATATGGACATATTTATATTCTTATTGGCATAGGTTAATATGATGATTAGGCTAACTCTTGTGATTTGGTATATTGTCACTTATTGATACACACTTAATGATATCTACACCACCATGTGGATCACATAGAGTTTCCCTTCACTACTTCCATTACTCTTCAAAGTCTTTTCAGGGATCATACTATGATTTATGTCACACCTCCTCCTCCTCTTAATATTGTCTCTTCTAAGACTATTGTACTCTCCCCTCCTACTTTTTTTTGTGATGGCACATCCATCATGGACATTGCTCTTCTTTTTGTTGATCCCCCACTATAAGATGATCTCATTACAGATTCTACTTCCATTCCTATATATATTATTTATCTTCCAAAGCCTTCATAAACTTAAATTTTAGAGGACTTTACTGAGTCTAGTGATAGTACACATGTTAATAACATTGATGAATCGTATGTTCCTATGGACAATCATCTTATAAATCTGAGTGCTTCATTTATAAACTAGTCCTCAATATCGATGGTTATTGAGACTTTCTCTATTCTTCCCATGGACATCATTTCAATTAATGTTCCATGCCATTATTCTTATCTAGGTGTAATGAGGGTACTTATAAACCCTATTGTTCTCCCCCTTCATTGTATGTTTCTTTATTACCATCTTCTATAGTTAGACCTATTATTCTTGATCATACATTGACAATTTAAGCACTATCAAGGAGACTTTTGAGCCTTTTCTAGAGATTTACATCATAATTCCTACTTGCATTCCACTTGAGTGGGAATTTAGTAATTTGATAGCTCAGGTTTTCTTTCTTATGAAATGAAGAGACATCATTTGTTACAGAGGAACCTACTATAAAATTTGTCATGAGATATTATGTTCTTAACTTCTCTATCTTCTTTATGGAGGCACACATATTTCATATTTTGTAGGATACTAGGGAACATAGCTATGTAGTTGGGTACCTCATTAGTCCTAGTTTCTAGGACCTAATTGTCCATCCCACCTAAGCTACGCTTAAGGGGGTATTGGTGTAGAATTTTATCTTACAGGTTTTATCTACACATGTCATTAGCTTTTTTAGAGTAGATAGGTCATTTGGGTCATTAGGGAAATTTATCCCACATTGATTAAAATGTGGGGTCTCTATCTCTCTCCCTTCTATATATGTAATATCTCCCTTTGTATTGATCATCTAGAGTTAATGAGGAGTATCATTTATGTACTTTAATTTTTTGTAATCTCTCTCACCTACTCCATATATTCTATGAAATCCAATATTATCCACCTAGAAATTCTACCACATACAGACTGTATAATAAACAACTAGAGAAGACCAAACTCAGTTATGATATAGTCAATGATATTAAGAAAACTAAATCCAATATAACTATGTATAAGTTTCTTCATATTGATAATCAAAGAGAATTCCTTGTAAAATAGTTGTCTAGTTGTAAAGTAAAATAATTTTATAATATTTATCATGCACATATTTCTCTCTACAAGAAAAAAATTGGAACTCTTCCTTTCCTCTTAACATTCAAGATATTTGACAAAAACTTCAAGTGACTTAGGTAACATAATGCCTTATGTCATTTACCAATAATAGGTCCAAACACCTGTGAAGCTAAATATAAAGGTTATCTAATTGGATAAAATTGAGGTGAAGGTAGTAGGAGAACCAAACAATATCCACATGTAATTGGCATTTGATCCAAGGATTCATCAATTCATTGATATCAAGTGGTGGATATCCCAGATGCTTATGACATGCTAATGAGTTGGGACTGGTCAAGTACTCTAAATGGCTACGTGGTAACTAATTTTAGTCACATGTAGCTACCTTGGTGTGGTTTGCACAACCAAATCAAGATAGTATGAGAACTAAAGGTGGTTCATATGATCACTGAGTATAATAAAATAAATGAGATACTCTATGATGGATCTAAAATGGGTGTGTATTTACTAAAAAAAGATGAAAGAATTCACAATTCCCTCTCTATTAACATGTTTAGTGTGTAGTAGACCCTAGAGGTGGAAGAGTTGGATGTGTTGGATGAAGAAAAATTCTACGAAATGCACGAGTTAGTATCCTTCCTGGATATCACCTTCACATCTGATAAACTAAGACATGATGAATTAAACAAAAAAGGAATGTTTATGTTCTTATTAAATGAATCAAAGTAATGATACAATCGAGGATGATAGTCTAAAGATAAATATTCGCTAGGAGGTGAATTTTTTAATAACATTTCCCCTACCCAAGATGTTAATGCAAGTAGTAGTATTAGACTTAACCTAAAAGTGGATGCAATGTCATGTTAGAATTAAATTAATCCAATATGGAAGTATTGTCTAGGCACATACCATCTTCAGTTCAATTACACCAACAATGTGGTTGAATATGAAGCATTGGTCCATGGTATCTATTTACCCTTGAAAAGAATGTAAATAATATCAAAGTATTGGGTGACTTTGAATTGGTATTCAAAAATGTAATAAGTTATTATTATTGTAATGATAAATTTTTGTCTAAGTATCATAGAAGATATGAAACTTGAATGAAGACTTTTATGCCTTTGACATTCAGACATTGCTCAGATAAATAAATTATGTAGCAGATGCGTTGGCCACTATTGTGAGTACCTTAGAGCCGATCACCTATTCACGAATGAGAAGACTCTAAGTAGAGATAGTTTCTACCCTCTCATTCTTGGATAACATCAAAAATTTCTAAGCATTTAATTATTACGAACACGTACTAAATTTTATTACCAATGATGAAGTATTTTTATATCAAATCATTCATGAATATGGTCAAGAAGACTTCAAATTGGATAAAGGCAAGGTGATGAGACTAAAATGAACAACATAAAAAAAGTAATGATCTCACTAGAATGGTTATTTGATATGGATTATCATGATAATGATAAGGATTCCACCCCTATCAAGGGTATTCAACATGACCAACCCAAACTTGGTGGTAAAAATGAAAAGAACATGATTTTATGCACCACTTGTAGGGTAGAAGAGAAATAAGATTTTTCACAAACTCATAAAGAATTCTAAGAAGTGATAACATGGAGTTATGAGTATCTCAATGTCTTCAAAAATTCTATTTTGACACACACTATTCCCCTCAAACTTGGAGTCAAGACATTTAGGCAAAGACAAAGGCCTATGAATCTATTGAAAGAGCCCCTAATTTTTAGATAAGTACAAAAACTAATGGTATCAAGGATCATCTTCTCGGTGAGACATTATAGGTGGGTTACAAACTTGGTACTAGTAAGGAAAAAGAATGGGGAGATTAGACTGTGTGTTGATCTATATAACCTAAAAAAACCTTTTGAAAAGGATAGCTACCCCTTGCCATCATCAGATGAAATATTGCATATTGTAAACATTGCCCAAATAATGTCCTTCATCAATGGGTATTTAGGATATAATCAAGCGGTGGTTTATTATGAAGATAAAATCAAGACATATTTTACTACCAAGTGGGGCACCTACACATACAAAATAATGCCTTTTGGATTGATTAATGTATGCACCACCTTTTATAGGGCTATGGATATTACATTCAAAGACTTAATGGGAAAGTACAAAGTTGGGTATATGGATGATCTTACTATATTATCTAAAAGGATATTAGATCATAAAAATGTTGATAATTTTTTTTAAATTTCAAGGTTTATGTCATTGATGTCAATGAGCAGGTCAGAGAGAGAATTTGAATGCAACCTAATTTCTCTTTTATTGAGAGAGAACTTCAAGGCAACCTAATGATTATTTTATTGGATATTTTCAAGGTTATTTCAATGGTGTAAGACTATTATCTGATGAATTTTCTTGTTTCATATCATCATTCAAGTAAGCATGTTTGAGTACTAGTATTTGAGTACAAGGTGTCTTGAGAAGCCAAATCATAACAGATAGTCATATAATGAGCATGTGCATGGTGAGCATGAAGAGGCATGTATAAAAGTATGAAATTATTTGAGGAAAATGTAATTCACGTGATCAAAGTGTATAATAATTAAATATTATTTCAAGTTTAATTGTCAAGCTTCAAGTGCTTGAGAATCCTAGTCATGGCACTAGTCATAGCTTGTAAAGTCTAAGTGAGAAGGTTTGAGCATAGTGGTCTGGTGATATGGATACACAAAGGCATAAATAGGATATATATGGTTGATTGAGCATGTATATGATGCATTATATCACTCAAGATAGTTTCAATGTGAGCCTATGATAGTAAGACCTTGAGTTTAAGCCTACAACTAAACTAGTTCTAGAACTTACTTGACATAATGAGGTGTCATGATGTATTATCAAGACATATGATTGATGTTTGACATTTTTTGAGAATTTGGGATGTTGTGTGAGAATGTAAGTGAGGTGGAGATCACATGGAAAGAGGCTTGAAGGTCATTCTCAAGGCCTAGTGTGGTTTGTAGGTCAAGGTCCAAGAAAGCAAAGAAAGAGAGTATGGCCTAATGGGGTATCATGATCAGTTTACAAGATAAGAATGTGTTAGAGATACAATCCAATGACAGGGGGGGTGAATAAGTGGTGGAAAACAATCTAATTCAATTTCCAAACCTTGAAAATACTTAAGCATTCGATATAATCATTCATGAAGCATATATATCATTCAAAGTAGTAAACAATAAACATAAAATAATATCACATACACAACACAAGATCTACATGGGAACCCTCTTGGGAAATAAAAACCACTCTCAAACCTACAAAAACATGGAATAATATCCTGTAATATGATCACAAACAAGAGATTGATCAATTCCATCTGATCAGAAACCTTGGTTAAGTCCGTCTGACCTAAGTCCTTCAGTGAAATAAATGTTACACAAGGAACACCTGTTCCTAAGATGATCAAGTCCTTATAACCACCTATTTGGTCAATTTATTCTAACCTAAAACCTTTATCAAATCCTTATGACCAAATGTCTTTAGTGAAAACCTATTTCACAAGGACAAACTACCCCTAAGGAAGATCAAGTCCTTTAGACCCTCCTTGAAATGAACACTTCCACCATAGAACTAATGTCTTCAACACCTAATAATGGACCTCTTGATTATAAGATAACTTCATAACTCTCTCTCTAACTCATACAATCCTTTGACATAGACATGCCATAATCTCTCTCCTTCACTCAAATAGTCCTCATATTCACACTTAGATCTCTTTACACAATTTAAAACTATAAGAACACTATACTATCATCAAAAACATGACCTACATATCATACACATAGTCCTTAATATTTTCTAATCATCAACCTAATAGATGGAGACTCTCACACTCCTCTTTTTTCCTTCTCTCTCATACTAGTCTCTTCAAGTCTCTTCAAGTCTCTATAAGTCTTTCATTCCCACATCTAGAAATCACCATCTTTGATTTCAATATTTATATAACATACTTGATAATTGACACCTTGGTTAGCCATTAGGAATTATTTATCCCTTAAGGCATCTCTCACATGAAGACATGACTCAATACAATCTTCATGAGTTGGCCATAGTATCTATGGGTCACCCTTAAGGAACTACACCTTTTAATAAGACCCTTGTATCCCTTATAGGTCTCATGTGAACCCATTCACTCATATAACACTCCACTAAACAAAATAAGAATGTAGAGCTACTTCTAAATACATAGGTCCACTCTTTATGTCCCCTCGAACATCCTCAAATGATCACAATCATCTTAGCTCACTTTTGTGCATGCTCAAACAACTCAAACAAAGACCTTATACATAGGAACACCATTACCAAACATATAGTCAACTTATTAAGTATTGTTCATACTCAAGATAGAGTGATCACACCTCCAAAAAAATCATATAGCATCCTCATAGAGTCTACAACACTCCAAAATATAAAATTCATCATGAGACATAGAATCAACATCAAAATGAGCTCAAATATCCTTCTTGGGTCATTTTAAAAATAAGAACAAACACATAATCGACTTTGAAAATTAATATCTTTGACTATACAAACTTCTAGATCTTCAAATTAGGTTCATTAAATGTGTTATTAAGTCCTTTTAATCTTTGATTTTTATAGCACCAACAAATTCAACTTGTGTTAAAAGATATGGACAAAATACAGAGCTCTATTTTTTTCATGTGTTAAATTCAAATATTTGAATGATAAAGGTCACAATTAAACTTCATCCACTCTACTTGCATCTCATGTCCTATAAAATTTAGATCAATCTCACACCATCGATCTTTTCTAATCTTTAATGTATAGGTGACAATGCTGAAACATTAAACGTTAGTCACTTTGACCTCATCTCATGCATTCTTGAAATGTTGACTCAATGTGCTCTATTGATCTTTGTGGATCAACTAGGTATTTAACTATCAATGCTCACCATTTGATCAATATGTATGAACTTGGGATCACCCTTAAATCCTTATCCTTTACCTTTGCTTAGTCCTTAAAAATCATGCACCTGTCTTCATCTCATTTTTTCCTAACTTTTTGGATCAACGTGCACATCGATGTTGCTTAAACTTTAACTTGTGTATAAGTGACTAAGTATGGGAACCTTGATTATCTATTTGTGTAGCCATTTTTGAAATGCAATAACTTCTTCTATGATTAGATGCATAATCTTAAATTTGGACCATATGATCTCCACACATAGGAGAATCGATTCATATATTAATCACCTCCTTTAACCTTCGCACGTGTGAGATATAATACCATTAAAATTACTTCTCAAAATATTTTTTCATAGAGTCAATTATGCTTAAAATTTGTATGGGAGACCAACATTGGTCATGCATATATTTTGACGTGCTTCATCACATGATCAAAAATTTAGATAAAATAAACTAGGCACAAAAGTGAACAAATCCATATGATTATTTTGTCTTGACACCTCCACACATGTCAATTATGACCTTATCAACATGCTTACTTAGCTCTTTTTAGCCACATGTAAATTTGGCTAAGTATGGGAAAATAATGAATTTTGACTAAGAAGACAAATTTTCACCCTCACATCTTTGATTATGATTTGAGTTATGACCTATGATCTAGTGCATAACAACTAGGGACTAATATGATCACAACCATATGACCAACTACCCCTAACTCATCCACATGTGGCAATGGTGAGGTCAACAAACTATCTACTTAGATTTTATGCCACTGGACCCAAAGTGTCTAGATGAAAAACTATGAACAACTAGATGAAATCTACTCAAAGCATTCTTGACTTCTAATAGGACCCCTTGAACATTATCAAATCACCATACTCATCCCTGAACATCTCTAACCATGCTAAAACTAAAGATCAATCAATCATACTAGGATAATAACATTGCACACTTTGTCATTATTACTTAAGCTATCAAAACACTTCATCCACTCACAAAGACACCTTCATGACATAACTAAAAACTCTCTAAACATATCTCACTTTGTCATTAATGTCAACATATATCATATATAGTACAAATCTATAAATGGTCTTTTAGGATTCCCTCTCCTACAAAAGACATAAAACTCTATCTAAAATTCACATATCCTCAACTGAGAAGCATCCCATGTCTTTGAACACTCACAATACTAAACACAAATGGTGGAGGTAACTTGATTACCATGTAGGGAGATAATCATTCTTGAGGTGTTTGATCTAAGTGATCAAAATATTGTAGGAATCTCTTGTTCATGACATAAGAACTATGTTATGCACTCACCTACTCAACATTGTACACATCCAACACCATCGCAACACTCAATTAACCAACCCTTTAACAAATTTAAGAGGGTATAAGTGATCCTAAAGTACACACCCAATGTACCACACACATTTCATTGTTCTCCTTTATGATAAATAAAAGGATATGAAAAATTTAGTGGACTCATTAGGTCCTAAAGTTTGGGCCATAGCTCTAATACCACATGTAATAACCCCACTAAGTTTGACTTAGAAAAATATGTTAATTTTTTTTTTAATTTAATCAACATATTAATTTATTATACTTCACCATGAGAATTGAATTAGTGATCTAGATATAACACTCCAAGTATGTTAACTACAAATAAGCACATGACATCTAATGGTCACTAGTCATTATCAACATATGAAACACATCATAACCAATATAGAAAGTAATTACAAATGCTAGCCATGGCTAGTTCAATAATACAACCATTGTTGTCAAAGAACAAAAAAGTAAATAATTACATCTCATCAAGGATAATATAAAAATAATAATAAATACAATACAA